>JAWWMW010000071.1:51163-77218 GCA_035048345.1 Echeveria elegans | reverse complement strand
AAAATAATATACAAATGTAATTAATTAATTAATTTTAAATTTTCTGTTCAGTTCAGTTTCAGTTCATGTCAAAAGAAAAGACCCTAATATAATCATGTAATAAAAATGTTACATTCATGGGTCTGGAATGACATATAATTAAGCTGCTTGTGTTAATGTTGACTGTTGTGGGTAGTGTGGCTCGGACATATGTGATGTTTAATAATTAAATTTGCATCTGTGCAGGTTTGTATCACATTACCCAAGGGACCTGAGCAGTTAGAACGGTGAGTCTGGAATTGTATTGCTATGCGTTGAAGATGTGATTGATTTTTTTATCAGGAGCATGTTGATGTCTTTTGTCCCTCACGACCTTTGTTTGCATATCAAAGCCGCATAAACAGAGACTGATTTCTGGGCTCAGAGTCGCTGTTGAGCTTTGATCAGCTTGGTTTTTTGCTGGTTGATTTGCATCCGCGTTGTTGTGCATTCAATCCCTAGGACCTATCAAATGCATATACGAGTTAAGGGATAATCATGACATTTTAAGTGACTATTAACAATACGAGTTTCTACTCGTACCGCATATGCAGGAAAACCTATATGACATTCTAATTGACCACAAGTATTCAGTTTCCAGGTGTGGTATTCGCTTGATTATGGTTGGGTTGATTATGGTTGATTTTTCTATTCAAACAGTTAAGTGACTGGTTTTTGTTACAACTTCTCGACGCTCTTATGCAAATAACCTTACTGCTTCTGATAAAAATAACCACTATATAGTTACACAATCTACAATTGCAGCTTCGCAAGTAAAATCAAATACCAAATTATTATCAGCTACTAGTAGCTCAAGAAGGATGAACAAAGAATTATATTTGCTTTAGTTGGGTTATAACCATAAGGAAATAACCCTCCAAAAAATGGTGTATGCCTCTTCGCGCAATGAGCACACGGTATTCTTTAGTAAAAGGCGAAAGAATAATTCGCTATGTGCTCATTGCAAGGCTGCATGATTTGAGATGCTGAAGTATCATCGTATTTATATTACCTTTCAATGATTTTGTTTCTTAACAGCCGGTGTGGGATATTAAGTAAACTACACTTGCAACATGCTACCATTTCAGGATTTCATTTCTCCGGAGATCAATATCCCCTAAATAAGAGTATGTTATATGACGTGGAACGAATTTACAGGCAGTGGATGTGGCAGATGAGGATGAAGCATCTTCGGTTATTGTTGGAGATACGTCTGTCGCTAAAATTGCTTCCATAAGCAATATACTGTAGAATTTATATGCTCGAGTGACTTCAGTAATTGCTCGTGCTTGACTGCTTGTTTTACAAATACCCTTGATATGTGGTGTGAGAAATTCCTTGATGAACACACCTATATACAGGTCGATTGTGTTTTCATATCTCATCAAATTGACTCTCTTTTTTTTTTTAGTTTGTATTGGTTGGAGTGCGCCAGGCTCATGCAGTAGTGCAACGCTTGAGCGACGCGCAGAGACCCCAATAGCAAGCTATTGTGATGGACCTCTCCCCTATAAAATTAATTTAATATCGTGTGACCCAATGGGTCACATATCAGATATTAAACTGATAAGAACAGATACTACACTTGATCCTAGCCAAAAGGCCGAGAAAGGTATGCCTTCCAATATAAAATTCTGACTTCTTTATTACTGAACCTTCCTAACACCTTTTGCACAAGTCATCGATGTGGGACGAATTGACAGCTAGCCTCGTCCTGTGCACTGGTTAATTTGTTTATGGCGTCGTAAGGCAGTAGAGCTCAAGATGCTCTAGAAATTTACTGATGTCAGTCGAGACAAGCTGATGAATGTTCTTGCATTTGTAATACTGCAGGTATTTTCGGTATAAAATCTGACAATCTGAGTGTCTTTCGGGAAACCTACCTATATGCTGAAGAAATTTTGGGTGCTGAAAAGCTGCGGAGCCTGAGTTGGAACTGGAAGCATCATATCATCTTTCATGTCGATTCTTGTGGATAACGGACACTCAATATAAGCTCTCTTGAACAAAGTAGATATTTTAACACTGTATAAGTTGATGATGATACTTCTCGATTCCCTTTCAGGAGGCCATGAATGACTTTTCTTTTGCAGTTTTGCTGACCTTTTTTTTTTGGTTTGCTATCAAAGTCAGGTGTATGAATCAAATGCAAACAATGGCAGTATTCTGAATAGCATTGGAATTTCCGTGGACCTCTTAGCTATAGATGATCTCGTTTTGATGCCTGGATGTATAATTGGACTAAATCAGTTAGACATCTATTTTGGTTTTGTTATTGACTCCCATCTGGGTGGTCTCTCGGCGGCTGGCGCTAAGTATTTCCATTATGGTTACCTTCGGTAATACTTTTGTGACTGACGACCCAATCTTTCTCAAGTGTCTGCAAAAACTGGGAGAGCAAATGACCTGGTTGTGCAGATACAGGCTTTGAAAGATGCATATAGTCACAGTTTCAGGTTATTTACTCGACTTTCGATATGTTGGCTACTCAAATACAACAAAGCCTTGCTGTTTTCTGAGTTTGGTCCTGCTGTGTCGGCTAACAGCTGAGGTTATTCAAATCTTTTAGATATGAAGGAGCAAATTGACAAACAAATTTTTTTGATTAGTGTTAGTAGGGTTATTATATCCGCAAGGAAATAACCCTCCAAAAAGTAATGTATGCATCTTTTGTGCAACGATTTCTTCAATATGGCCCGACTCTCAACTCTCAAGTAGCATGTAGTTTGCAAACTCTGCAGGGTCTCAGTTTTCTAGTCAAAGAACGAAAAAAGATTGATGATTTTGTTGATCAGATAAGCATGAGATGCTCCGCTGCTTAATACTGTAGCCTTCCAAGTATACGTTTCACATATTACACGCAAGTGAATTTTGTATTCATTTCTCATCTATCGATTGTTCTTTTCTGTTTCGGACATAAGAATGTAAGTTGCAGTGGAGTTAGCTGGCTGCTGAGGTATCCACATCTAGTTATCTGTCTCTCTTAGTCTTGCCACTAACTCATCCTGTATGTGCCACATTTGAATTAGGATAGAAGAAAATGGATGAAGAAATAGCATAACTCAGACACGATAGATAAACGACCTCGCATATTCATCATTTTTTATGCACGTCGCAATGCCAATATAACTCATTTAATTGTGAGATGAGCATATACCTTCTTCCCTTTTATTGAGAGGCCCTTTGCTTTCAAAAAACCCCGCAGTCTTTCCACCGTCATATTATGGTATTCTTTCACGAAGGAACTGGACTTCGGAGCTTCTGCATGTTCAAAGGGAAAAGTTTTTTGGTTCTGGTGAAGATATAAGGCCAGTGAACCCAGTGAACACAGTAAAACCATATATCATAATGGCAAAAAAATTGTTCTTGAATTTGGAAGGTAAATAAACAGATGGAAAAGGCAAGAACATTGTACTGGATAAGGATCAGAAACACAGGCTACACTGTCCTGCACAAGGGCACTCCTTAAGGTTTTTATTCCAATTGAGAAGGTATCAATTTGGTCATACCATGTCTAGAAGATGACTGGGAACTGGTGAGAGCTCTCTTTGACCTCCCATCCAAAGCATTTTCAGAAGTCCTGTAAGTGGTAAAAGACAAATATATATAAAGCATCAAATTCTGTAGCAATATGCCTCTATTGGCTACCTCACAGCATGAAACACAGTTCCAGAAACCATATGACAAAAAAGCAGTCATCAAAACTTCTCAACACAATGAAAAGAAAAACCAAAATATGAAGACAAAATTCCACCTCTTTCTAGTATTTTCCCGACTGGGGTTTTTTGAGTCTGCTTTGTTGTTCTTTATTGTCAAAGATGTAATCAAGATGTTTGTTTTGTTTGTCCTGATCAGTTGCTCCTCTGGATATTGGATCAAAATATTAGACACTACAGCATGAGACATGAAAAAGGGAATACAGTAAGTTCTATGAAGTGTGAACCTGGAGGTTCCGTATCATGGTCGCAAATATAAACCCGGAGACCTCCCTGTAATCACCGTTTTGTATATGAACCAAAGATTAGTAAAGCAAATCGAGATAAAAATGGGGAAACAAACTTCATAGCAATTGAAAAATATTTGAAAAGCTTGTTGTGGGCAGGCTCGTGAATGACAAATGAGGTATCATACAGTTTTCAAATTTAGGATCGTAAAGAATTGACCACAAAGCTGATAATGAGGTCCATCCTCATAAGGACATACATGAATGGCAATGTGGGTGAAAATGCCTTGATAAATAAGGGTTTTATATTCAGAACAATATGCAAAAAGAAACAGCAGGGACGGAATCTGTCTGCCAAATGCTTGTAATTTGTAGCATAATCACGGCTAACCCTCGACAAAATCAAATCCATAAAATACCAAATTCCAACAATCATCACTAAATCATGAATAAATAAAAACTTCCTGAAATCCACAAACTCATCCATAGCGATCCAACACATCAGCTAAATCTTACTCATCAAACGCATAACACAGCCCAACTCTCAGCGCTAGCCATGAAATTTTAAATTTTCAACAGACATTCAGCAGCCGGATCGGGACAGTAAGCAAACACTAACCAGATTGGAAGATATGATACTGGAAGAGAAGAGACCACGGGAAGGGAGATTGGCTAAGAACTTTGTCGCGCTCGAAGCAGATTGCGTCTCCATCGAACTCGCTGGAAACCCTAATAGAAGAGTCGAGGTTCAGAGAAGGAGAGAGCGAGTCAAAAAGCGTTGTTTCGGTTTGACTTGACTGCCGCGCAAATTATTTATATTCCCTACTGGTCCGATTTTACAACGGTTTGATTGTATGGTCCAATCAACGATTTCGGACAATTAATTCAGTAAACCAATTAATTGGTGTAGTTGATGTCGAGTTTTTGGGATGACGTTCCATTATTAGTGGATGTGTCGCTAGGTCTGCGCGTTAATTTGTGATTATGTATTTGAATTAGTTAAATATGCTATAATGATCGTGTACTATATGTATCCACTCATCGGAAAAAAAATTCAGTAAACCAATTAGTTGAAATGTTTAGGCATTTTCATTGAAGGCTGATAATTGTGGATAATACATGCAGTTGCAAGATATTTGAACACAGAAGGAAGAAGCCAGGGATACTCTGATTTTACATCTGTGCGGCCGAGCCTATTAATTCATAGAGAAACTATTCATCATATGCCCGCAAGTAATGTAGCTTAAGAAGCTCTTCTGTGTAGGAAACTGAACGTAGATACTGACAAACTATATGGTAGATGAAGTCCTGGTTTGGCGCAGAGAGTCATCTTTTGCAGGAGATGGAGACGTTGAATTAGAAGTGGTTGCTGCATGGTAAGACAAAATTCCAAGCTGAGCTAATGCTGGAATGGCGCCACCTGATGAATATCATAAAATCAGTGATACAATTTGGAAAGTGAAATATGTTGTGTGATTTATGATATCAGTTATGTGAATATATGGTTCTTACCTGTGAATCCAGCACAAGCTGAATAGAACACAATCACTGGAGGTGCCTGCAGCAGTTTAGAGAATGAGATAATATTTGGTTATGACAACAGAAAACTGGAGTTCACTCAGTGGTATATAACGGCGCAAACTAGTCATGCATTTTAGTCAAAATGAGGCATAATATGTTCCACAAGCTATCCAACACACATAAAACACAAGGATGGAATTGTAGTCCGATATTACTAACATTAGAGAGATGCCCTACAACCATTACTTTTACATAGATACACCGTCATTGATACTAAAATACAAAAGCTTGTGAACAATGCTAACTTACAAATAATTACTGCGTACAAAACAAGGTCACTGAAGTCCGTTTTGGAACAAGCTTGTCAAGGAGTTTTGAAGCATTAAAACTCAAGTCTAAGGGAGTAAAGGTGCCCGATATGGGATGCACGAGGCCTACCCTATAATATATTATCATACTTGACTCGGTCACGCTGCATAAATCAGCTTGCCTGACAACTAGAGTGATCCTGATGCTGATCTAATCATTTTAAAACTAAATAACAAGATACTCAGTACACAGTCGCCACTGACACCAATGAGGAAATGTAACCACATAGGCCCCTTTATCCTTTTCTGCACAATTGGCATCACTGCATCAACAAATATAGAAAGGGAGCATATCAATCTCCTAATGTTTGGCAAGCAAGGAGTGCAGAAGTGTAATAAGTATGAAAGTTAAATATA
Source organism: Echeveria elegans (assembly GCA_035048345.1). Classification (NCBI taxonomy): domain Eukaryota; kingdom Viridiplantae; phylum Streptophyta; class Magnoliopsida; order Saxifragales; family Crassulaceae; genus Echeveria; species Echeveria elegans. Next base: position 71,011 of record JAWWMW010000071.1, on the reverse strand, counting down.
TGGGCACGGGAAAAAAATCTTAGATATCATGAGATCTATAACTTTAGTATCAAAAAAATTAAGAGCTTAGATTCTTGTGTTTAATGTATCCATAAAATTAGCTGACAATCTTGGTGTGTTTTCCACCTTGCTTTTCAAATTACTCACTATCATGCACTCTTTAAGTTGTAAGCTTAACATCTCAACTGGCTGTAAGATTGAGAAACTTTGTGCCTCATCTGTATGAAATTCATAAGGAATACGATATAAGGATGCACAGAGAAAGAACCATACCACTGTTGAATTCATAGAAGGCACTTGAAATACTACCAACAGCAGAACCGATATGATAAGAAGCAAAACATAGGTAGCTCATCATTGAATGAGCAAAAATGGAACAAGCTGTTTACCAATTACCAGCAATATTAGGAAGTTAATGACTTATGTAACTTCGGTGTTCATATAGAGTTTTAATCAATAAAATCACCAAAGCTGTAGGAGATGATTTATTCAAAAAGATTTACTTTAACTTCCAAACATTAAATGGCAAAGTATGTGGGAAAAAAAACATATATGTCTAGCATCGACAGAACTCCTGTTATGAAGTTAAAGATGATGGAAAAGTCAAGCATTAAACTAACCATAGAAAAGCTCTATCTCAGCAATGGTGGGATATTCCATCCGGTAGTTTCCTGAAATTCGATCACAAGTAGGCTTGAAATGAATATTTTCAAAAGCAGTCATACACTATTTAGATTTAGGAAACGCTGGGTATTAAAAAACTTACAGCTTTCTTCTAAAGAGGACCTGCACAGAGATAGCATGTAGTGCCTATTTGACACTTTGATTCTGCCATAATAAACAACAAATCAAATGCCTATCCCAGCTAGCACCGTCCGGCGTCAACTGAAAGGAAAAGACAAACAGCAGAGTCCCAGTCAGCGTGCAACTTTCTATCGGTAAAATTTCACCTCAAACCTAGTGAAATTAATAGTTTAATCAGTATACCAAACACCAGCATAACTACTGAACAATTCAAATCTCATGGCAATAAATATTCATAAACTTCCACAAAGACCACAATTCACACATGAAAACTTTACAAGGCAAGATTTAAATAACAAAAAAAAAGTTGAACAGTAAGATCACATCCAGAAAAATACAGATTTTTTTTTATTCATGATGATGACTAGTCGGAATCCGCTGATGGCATATTATTAGATGCATTGTAACTTCAAGGAATGCTTCTTAGTATCATTCCTTTTTTACACTGGCTTATTTAAGAGGATTAGTTCTACACATGGCCAATGACATGTCTTTGTTCCGTGTAATCACATGCCCCCTTTCAGGTAAACTGTTCATGACATCTCTGCTTCCACATCTTGCAGACCGCAAACCATGTTGGCAGGAACTGCAATGTCAATCATCTTTGGATATGCCAATTTCAAATTTTCCATGATATCCTTGAATGTATCCTCATCTTTGGTTAAACGAGGGTTGTACTGCAACTCCTCTCCAACTGTTGTCACAGTGAATCCTCGGTAGTCATGGGCGGGGAACAACAATGTGTCTTTTGACAATGTGAATATCTGTGAATGCACTGAGTTGTAGAGCTGCTGTGAACAGCCACCCTGGAAATCCGTCCTTCCACATCCGCGTATCAAAAGGGCATCTCCAGTAAAAGCCATCCTCGGTAGAGGCATATCAGGTCCTTCTCCAGTAACATAAGTCACACAGCCTAACGTATGACCAGGAGTGGCACGAACCTCGAGAAAGAGATCACCAATATATATCTTATCCCCATGCTCAACATGTAGATCTGCTTTCGAACCACTCGCTTTAGATATAAGAGACTTCACTCCCGGAAGCTTTGTCTTCAGTAAACCAGTTCCAGTAACATGATCAGCATGGACATGTGTATTCATGGCATATATAAGTTTGAGCCCCAATTCTTCAACAAGGGAGATATCACGATCCACCGTCTTGTCCACTGGATCAATCAAAAGAGCCGGCTTGTCGGGATGAGAGGCATCAGCTAGAAGGTAAGTGTAGGTAGATGACTCCTTCTCAAAGAGCTGACGGAAAAGAAGCTTTGAAGAGGATCTAGTGGAAGTAGACATCGTGGCTCGGAATTGGCAGGAAAGGGGCAATCTTGAAATGCTTGGGTGCGAAGGAGGGAGTAGTAGGCAAGTTGTGCGGAATAATCGAAGCGACAGCATCGAAGTCATCATCAACAAGTCGTCGACTCGACTTTAATATAATAATATAAATAAATAAGTGAAGCACGTTGAGGTAACAAAGGCGAGACGTGAACCTTGATCTGACCGAAGAGAAGTACAGCGACGCAGCAGCAACCGTCAGAAGAGGATGACGCTACGGCGACGGCGACGGCGACGGCTTGAGATGAGAGTGCGGTGAATGTTTGCACCGCAAGACAGTGGGCCTTAATTGGGCTTCGCTTCATTGGGCCTCAAATAAATATCTAAGCATATTCCCAAATACGTCGAAAAATCATTTAAAAAGTGTAGAGAATAAGAAAGCAAAGCATACGTGTAGGAGATTGTCTTTTTCGCAACTTGATTGATCCGCAGTTATCTCTACTGAGTGCCCACCACGTGTCACGCACCCAATAGCTCACGCCTCTCGGAGTCAGCAATGTCGATGCGCAAAACACGCCTCGGCGCACACTAGCAGAAACCAATAAGCGGTCCCCACAATACTGCGGATAAGAAGGCGGCCCGGATTTTAAAATATCGTTCAAATTCAACGGCCGGTATAAGTATGAACGCATCTCAACCATCCACGTGTCATACCCTCCTACCTCTTCTCCCATCCAACGATTGAGATCAATCGATCACACAGTACTCCGTAACAACGTGGTGGGATGTGTATGAAACCCGTCGTCTTTATCTGTAATTTATTTACAGAGTTGGAATTTTGGTTTTTGGATTTAAACGACAACGACGAGAGAGAGAGAGAGAGTGTGATCGGAGATGGCGACGATGCAATTGAGTCCGAGACAGCATGCGAGTCCGAAGCAGCAGGAGAGTCCGAAGAGTCCTGAAGCCGAGCTAGGGCTGCAGGTGGAGGATTTGTGGGACGTGCAGGAGCCACAGCTCAGTCCAACTGAGAAGCTCAACGCTTGCTTTGAGAGCATCCCTGTCTCCGCCTTTCCTCAGGCCGATCCTTCCAAAGGTTGATTTTAATCCATCCTCAATTTTCAGTTCCATTCAAAGTTTCGGGTTTGGTGTTGTGGATGTGTATCGGTGTTTGAATTTTGATTGGCGAGATTATTATGGTGAATTTGAGTAGAGTGGGGATTATGAGATGATTTCAATTTGGATGGTTTCGTTTCATGTGTTGTAGTTGTGAACTTGTGATGCTGATTGTGGTTTTTTTGTGATCGTTTATAATCTACCAGTGGTTGAGATCAGATCGGATACTAGCTTGGCTGAAGCGGTGCAGATATTGGCTAAGCATAGGATCCTCAGTGCGCCTGTTCTGGATGTTGATGCGGCCGAGGATGCAACTTGGATTGATAGGTATATTGGCATTGTGGAGTTTGCGGGGATTGTTGTTTGGATTCTGCATCAGGTTTGTGTTTCAGATTGTTGGCCAATGCTTTATCTCGTAGTTAACTGGAGCTTAATTTGATTTTATATGTGTGTTTTGGTTTGGTTGGCAGTCAGAGGGTGGTAGCACGCCTGGGACTCCAAGGTCTCCAAATATGGACTTGACAAATGGCGGACCGAGGGCGAGCTTTGGAGCTGCGCTTGCTGCAGCCAGTAGCAAGCTACTGGGAGATGTCGGAATGGAACCTGCTTCACCGACGGCTGGGAACTTCTTTGAAGCTTTGACAGCTTCTCAATTCTATAAGAACACAACGGTTCGTGCTCTTGGTCTTTGAGTAGTTTTCTCAATTATTGTTTGTTTCCATGAAGCGTTCAAGATTTTTATGCATCGTGAATGTAGGTGAAGGACATCTCAGGATCATTTCGCTGGGCACCATTTCTCGCTCTGGAGACATCCAATTCATTTTTGACTATGCTGCTGCTTTTATCTAACTACAAAATGAAGAGTATCCCTGTTATTGATGTTGTCAACGGAAAGATTGATAACATCATCACACAGTCCTCAGTTATCCACATGTTGGCAGAATGTTCAGATATGCATTGGTTTGAAAACTGGGGCGCTAAGAAGCTCAGTGAGATAGGTCTTCCTCTGATGAAAGCCAGTCATCTTGTTGCTGTAAGTGAAGCTCAATACTCGTCAATAATTACAATATGGTTTACGGTGGTCCGGCACCATAAACAACTGCTCAGATGCACACATTTAAAGCCTATAGTGCAGTAATTCTTAATAAAAGTTTGTATTAATTTCTTGCTAGTATTGAAATTGGTCAATACAAAAAGTTGACGAATTTGTAATGTAGGTGTCTGAGGATGAACCAGTCCTTCAGGCTTTTAAACTGATGAGGAAGAAGAGGATTGGAGGGGTACCGGTCATTGAAAGTGGCACAAGAAAAGCTATTGGTAACATTAGTCTACGGGATGTTCAGTTCCTCCTGATGACACCGGAGATGTACCATAAATACAGGTTTGTCACTTCTTCCGAATCTCATTAATTGCTGTATATCTTCAGAATTATATACATTTTGTGCCACTTGTTTTGCAGATCAATCACAGCTGGGAACTTCCTGACAGAGATTAGGAGCTTCTTGGAGAGCCAAAATAAATACTCCCCAATGTTGAGCGGTATGATAACGTGCAACAAAGACCACAGTCTAAAAGAAGTTATTCAAATGCTCGACAATAACAAGATTCACCGCATATATGTTGTGGATAATAATGATAACTTAGAAGGGGTTATCACGCTCCGGGACATCATCTCTAAACTAGTCCATGAGCCCAAAGATTACTTTGGCGATTTCTTTGATGGTGTGCTCCCTCTGCCAGCAAATAGCAGGGTGTAACAACGTTTTACTAGTAGCGACTGAGAAGCTACGGAGTCTCTATTTCCATGGTATCCTTGTAGTTAATCTCGTCTTTTCACTCTTCCTCCTGGTAAATGTAAACTTATCTAGCTGATGTGTTGGACAATCAATAAATTTTGTTTTGCTCGTTAACCGGTTCCATCAGGAAAGTAAAAGAAATAAGTCATGTGCTAATTATGTTTTGGATGTAGTTCTTGTGAATTGAATCATGCACTACAAGCAGTTTATAGTTACACCGCCAATCTCTTCGTTGAATATGAGTACGCACGAATTGTGCATTGCAAATGCGGAGATGCATTTTGGGACAGAAGAGATCTGATGATAAAATAAATAATGGAAATATCATTATTGACTGTGTAAGATTAACATGTTTCAACTACAGTACTACATATCCTACAAGCAGCAGGGACTCACCAGTAATCACCACATGAGCACTTCCCATCTTCAAAATGATGAAACCTGCTACCATCTCTTACAACTATCACTCTCCTACTAACCATGCCTATAAGTTTAACAGCACTGTGGCAGTCTCCACACATCCTGTGACTCTGTACAAGCTGCAAAGGTGTTGCTTCCGCTGTGTTGATCAGCCCGAACGCAATTGCTAGCTTTTCGCTGTGGTACAGTCGCATGCGCTCCTCTTGCTCGTCTACATCTGGTAGCAAGGAATGGGTTTGGGTATGGTACCCGTGTTCGCTGGCTATCTTAAGCATCACGGTGTCTAGTTTGGCATAGATTTCTTTGGTTTGGGCATGATATTTGTCTCCTGAGAGGAGGATGTGCGACTGCTTCTTGATCTCAATCCAGGTGCAGACGGGAAGCATTCGCAGACCTCTTCTTTTTAATGTCTGTAAGACAGCAGCTGCTTCTTTCAACTGCCCTGAGCTATTGTAGATGTTCAGGAGGAGAACATAGTTACTCAGTTTTTCTGGTTCCATTCCGTAGAGTTTTTCAGCTGCGTATTTGGCAAGCTCTAGGTCTTTGTGAACTCTACTAGCTGTGAGCAGTGCAGCCCACATGTTCACTGTTGGCTCAAAAGGAGCATCCTCTATCAGTCCAAGAGCTTCGTCCAGCTGACCCCTGCGACCAAGCAACTCAATCATGCATGCATAGTGCATTGCGCGGGGATTGATCTTGTGATCCCTGGTCATTGACTCAAATATCTCCCATCCCTGATCTGACAAGCCTGAGTAGCTGCAAGCAGAGAGAACAGCAAGAAAAGTGACATGGTTGGGGATCATACCCTCTTGAAGCATCTTGTTAAATACATCAACAGCCTCCGTTCCTCGTCCGTGATTACCGTAACCAGCTATCAACGCATTCCAGGATATGACATTCTTTTTAGGCATTCTGTCAAAAACATGTCTTGCATCTTCAATCCTACCCCATTTGCTATAAAAATCAACTAAAGTCGTACTAGCAACTACATCCAACCCAAAACCGTTGCGCATCAATCCTGCATGAGCTTGTTTGGCATGCTCTAAAGATCCTAGTCTAGTGCATATTCTAACAACAATCGAAAAAGTAAAGTGGTCCATCTTAGCACCCGAATCTCGCATTTCATAATACAAATCCAAAGCCTCTTCTGAATAACCATGAAGTGCATACCCTGCTATAATCGTATTCCATCCCACTGTAGTTTTATTCGGCATCTCATCAAACACACACTGTGCATCTTCAATGCTTCCGCACTTACTATACATGTCAATCAATGCACAATTAACAAAAATATCGGTATCCAAATTCATCTTAACGCCAATAGCATGCAACTGACTCCCTACGGAAACAACTTCTAGCCCTGCAGCAGCTCTAAGCATAATAGCCAGTAACCTCGATCCAGGCTGAGAAAACTCACACCACATCTCTACAAACAACCGAAACGACTCTACATAATCTCCATAATCCACAAGCCCTCCGATGATAGTGTTCCAGGAAACTATATTCCGCTCAGGCATTTCATCAAACAGCTTCCGCGCATCCAACATCATCCCGCATTTCACATGCATCAACAAGGTCCTATTGCTCATATACAGATCGAATTCAAACCCACAGGCAATCATCCGACCAAACACCCTCTTCACCCCGCGGATCGATCTCAGCCCTATACACGCATTCACCAACGCATCGTAAGTGGCGCTGCCAACCTCTCCCCCGCAACCTTCCTCGACATCCAAAACGTCAAACAAATCCAACGCCTCCTGATACCTTTTATACAACACCAGCTTCTCAATCTGACAACACAATCCCGAACCCGAAGCTCGTCGAACACCAGAACCAGGTCCCTCAGAATCAGTTGAAATCGAGGCCACATTCACGCTCTCGACGATGTGAACTTCCGGAGTCGGTATGGGCTTCGGCCGTGGCTTGAGTTGCTTAATCAATGAGCTTCGAACCTCCGCAAACGGCGTCCGCCATGTACGTTCGCCAAATCCAGACGGCAAGCAAGCGCCTTTCTTCAGCAGCGGAATCCTGAAGCCTCCGTAGAACTCAATCCGCTTCCGATCGATCGAAATCGACTGGAATCGAGAGAGCGGGATCTCCATGGTCGTCGGAAAAAGATGATGATGAAGAAAGGTAGGAATTTGGAGATGAATTGAAAAAAATGAGGATTAAATTGAATTCGGTGATTACGAGGTGAGAAACTGGTGAAGAGTGTGACGCTGTTGGTGTTGAACTCGCCATCAGTTGATGACGTGGCAGGAGTCGCGGAGCATCGAGAGCTCCGCCGCTTGAGATCTCGCTGCGTCCATTACGGTTTGTGATGTTGGCAGTTGGAGCTCCTTCTAACTACTCTCGGTCCACCCGTTTTGAATTTGGACCGATGAGATGAAATTTTTGGTTTTAATTTGAGATTATGAGTTTTGAGAAAATAGGTATATTTGCACACCTAGCCCCCTAACTTTAGATTATTCGTGTAGCCCTCTTGGATTTTCGACTAAATTGGGTAACCAGTCCAAGATTCATTTATAATTGCGTAACCTGCCCAACATTTCAGGTTATTAGAATAATCTGAAGTGGGTCAGTTTAGTACTTTAGTTTTATAATTGAAACATACTTGAGCTGATTTTCAAACCCAAAACTCTTGAAACAAGAAAGCAGGGCCATGGAATAATCCGAACATCGCACATAACCCCTTGAAATATCAAGCCATCGAATTGGACAAATGATAAGCTCCACGATACTCTCAGAGTAAATGACACAACAAACACGCCTCCGAGGGACGAAAATAATATCCAAGGCCGAATCCTTACCAACATGCCACCACTGTGTTAGCAATGTATCAAATGAAATTGAATAATAAAAATTGTAAAAAATTAAAAATTGAATTATTCTCAACTATGCAACTTATTTTCTATAGACAACGATGGCACATAACCCAAATACATTAAGATTCGGGAAGGGAAGGACCGTATCCATCCACACAAAATTCGGTGCATGCTTTCGCCTTGCATTCATGATTCACATGTAGGCTACAATAAGGCTGAAAAAGGTGCATTGTATACCTCTGATTCTCATATCTGCAAAAAGGCATAGGGCACTTCGCCTTCTCGTCAGTATCATCGATCTCTCATTTCTAACATCAGCATGGAACATTCAAAATGCACCACAAAGTAAGTAAGATGGCTGACAAATAAGAATGGTTTCATTTTTGAACATGTTTGAGCATACATCTTACAAACCATAACTGAAAACTTGTTCGCCAAGCTGAAGTTAGTATTCAATGGAAGTTACGGGTCCAATTCAAACAACATTGTGTCGAAAACCATGGTGCGGTTATCCTTTCAAGCAACACAAATACAGTTTTATGTCCACCTTCAGCGCTATAAATGGTAGATATAACTTTAAGGTTGTAGTCTGATGATGAGCTGCCCGACCATTGGCTGTTATAAGCATGCAGCTGCAGCTTTTCAGGCAAAGTGCTGTCTATGTTCCCATACAGTCTGTCTGATATGTCCCCAACTGAAATCTATAGGAAAAATAAGAAAAGTGCTAAGATAAAAGATGCAATCCTGATGATTTACGGCCCCTGTACACCGGATTAATGCATAGTTAACCTTTTTCCCCGACTCAACTTTGTTCTACCTCAGCAAACTCAAAAGGAACAGCACCAAGGTCTATCTCAATGCACCCCCTTGGGGCCCCTGGATAGCTGTCTTCGGTCAACAAGCAGAAGGGAACTTGATTTGATAGCTTGAATATCTCATGTTTTGGAAATGTCTTGTGTGAGGCAGGATTAGATTTCCTCTTCAAGACAGACTTAAATCCGGGAACTTTGATGAGTGGTGCAATTTTCATACCTATTTCCTCACTGTAATCTTGAAGCATTTCTACTACGTTAAACTGGTTGAAGACTTCAGGAGAATGATGCACACTGGCATCCCACTCAGGGGACCAATTTATGTACACTGCCCATACATCCCCCTTCTTAGGATATATTTGGGTTACTCTTCCACTGCCTACCTTGCAGCTTACAATGTGAGAAAAAACAAAGTTCAGCATCTACCAGCTCACACTTTCCTCTATTGAAAACCCCCATTGGTTTTTTGGAAACCAGAAGCAATCCACTCCGTTGGTCCCGAACTCCAAACTCCTCATTGCTTTCGGCAAGAATGGAAGGCTTCCACGCTCGTAGGCAGAAAAGAAAACTCGAACTCATAATCAACAAATGAACCAACAGCCCATTGACTGCCAAATTCGGGTTAAAAACTTGAAAGTATGATTTTGAGTCAAAACCCAACATGGCAACGCCGTCGTTTTGCTCACTTGCTCTGTCAGTCTTCTATTCCTCGGTCCGATCCTCAACCGACCCATCAGATCTGCGATGGAGGACGACAAGTCTTCGACGCCGTCCGATGAAGCGAAGACGACAAGAGAGCAAGCGATCGAAGGACAGAAGCGACTAGAAGACACGGTCAATACCGCATACCAAATTCTCTCTTCCATGTACGACGAGCTATGCAATCCAGCTCTCTGGTCCATCACTCCATCTTCCATTTTAAACGCCGCCGTTTCTAATGCGGACGCTTCCTCCGACTCTTCGTCCTCTCACCATGATTCAAACGGTGGTGGTAATTCCGCTCATGCCTCCGGTGGTGGGGCGTTGGATGAGGCTCGGTTGAGGTATAAGGCGTCTGTCGCGGCGCTTAGGGATGTTCTCCTTGCCCTTCCCAACTGTCAAAAGGTTAATTCATCAAACCCTAATTTTGGATTTCATTTCTAATTTGCGGTTTTAAGTTGAAGATTTGTGCTTTTGTGAATTTGAACTCAGTATTAGGGTTTGATGTTGATTAATAAAGTACTAGAGTATCTGGCAATTGCACTGTTAGATAGAGATATGAAAATTCATAGACAAAGTTCCGCACATCAGCTTCTCGGCTGTCCGCATTGATGAATTGCAGCATGCATAAGAAGTGAAAAGAATCTTTGAAGCTTTAGAAGACCTAACATATTCACTGTGAATCAGTGATGCATTGATATTGAGATTTAGAGCGGTTTAATTTCTATAGTCATGCAAATTGGATGCAGTGGGTTGTTAATGCTGTAAAGCGTATTCAAATATGTAAGGAGATGATATTTTTCCGGCTATTCTTATTTTTTGTTTAGCTGCTTGTATTTGTTTGCGACTTTGCTCTGCAAGACATTGCTAGGCAAGAACTACAGTATTTGATTCAACTTTCAACTGAAATTAGTCTGAGCTCCATATTTTTCACACAATGTCATTGTCAAATGGATGATAGGCCTTGTAGAATCATTTATGATTTGGAAGTTTAGTATGGCATGTTCGAATAACTTAGCTGAAGTTCCAACCATTACTGATGCATTCCAGTTTTCTTGTTAGGAAAAGGCAGATGAAATGAGTATAGACTCCCATATAGAGCAGCCAGATATTGAGGCATTGGAAGCCAAAGCATCCAATTTAAGAGAGGTACAATCAAACTGGTTTTCAATTTTCACACGCTGGCAGTCACGAGTCTCCTATTATTTTCCCTCATGATGTATATAGTCCATGACTCGACTATTTTCTTGTCCCACAGGAAATTGCGGACAAGAACAAGTACATAAAACGGCTCATTGACCAGCTTTGGGAACTTGTTAATGACATAGCAACTTGGCAAAGTCCTTGCCCTGTATGATTATGTATATCAGTTTTAGTGTTGTAGCTTCACTTGTACTGCAAAGTAGACAGGTTTTCCCGAGAGTCTTAATTTATCTTGAAGGCTGATTATATTTCTCTTTTTTTTCCTTGTTAAAAGAATGGGAGGTGTCAGTTTTTAAAACTTGGCAATGCTATCAGGCTAATTGAATGATTTACAGGTGATATAAACAGAAACGGATTGACATTTTACTATTGCCAGATTATATGGTCAACAGAGTCAGCTTCAGGGGCACCCACAAGGCAATGTTTCTGACTTTTTGTTCGGTTTTTCTGTACCTAGACTTCCAAGTTATAAAGAAGAACACAGGGGTTGTCTTTACATGTAGCATATTTTCCATGAATAATTCAAAGGTGCATTATTAAAGCAGAAAGATGATTTAATTAAAGCCAAGCTCAATTGTTTAGCGCTTTTGGAAAGTGTTTGGTGTAGCCTTCTTTACACCTGCCTAATGGAAAACACTCTCAGATTTGCACTGAAATATTTGACAGTATTTTGTAGTTTTATTGTTCTAGAAACCGAGAAATGGTGCAAGTCTAATGAATCTGTTAGATCAAGTGAGTTTCACACTTTTATAGCCTTAAACTATACGTAAATACCATTCTCTGACTAATGAAATCTGATCAAAAGTGTGTATATATATATATATATATATATATTACGGGTGACTAAGTGGATGCAGGTGAAACATGAAGGAATTATACTCAAGAGGACAACACAAAATGACATGGCAGTTGGAAACAATTGTCTGCCACTGCAAAGCCTCCAGAGAAAACCTTTGAAAAGTTAAGCTTTTCTTCATTGTTTATGAAATATTTTTCAATCAATTGGTTTAGTTTGGTGCAGGTGCTTTTCATATAGATAATGTGTTCAAATTGGAATTACAAACGTGTAACACACATTTTTTTTATAAAACCGAATGAATGATTTTTAAGCCTTGTATTATTGAATTTGTTAGTTAATTACAGGAGTTTAAATTAATCATGGAAGGAAAACGACCACTTGTTTTCTTTTTCTTTTTTCGCATTTCGAATATTTTGGACTTCTTGATATTTATGGATCCATATTTGCTGTATGTACCAACTTTGACTCATATGTTTGTTATATGTGTAATGTAGTGATACAGATTTGAACATAAATGTAATGCCATGTATATGTTCATTCTCTTTTCCAAATTGGGTTTGATTATAACGGTCCTCATTTTTTATTCTTGAGTGGTCGATTATCACTGAAAGTAAAAGGTATGCAAGGGCTTGTCAAGTGCTCCTAATTCATTGCAAACAGCTTCCATTTCCCTTCCACTGGGGCATGGAGGTGGATGTGTAAAGCATTGAGCTCCATACTCATGAAAAGAAGAAGAACTTGAGGTCCACTTCTTTATCTCTCTTTTTTCCCCTCAAGTGGTGTTCTTACTTTGAACATTTGGTGTGAGTTTATCTGGGGGTGTTGTACCTTAGAAGTTAAGTATTAACTATTGAGTTGAAAAGAATTCCACAACATTTCAAAGATGGAAACACTTTATGTGCCTATGTGGTATATTTTTGCTATTCAAAAAGCCGGTTAATGATTAATTAACAAAGTGGTGCTTACCCTGATCACCATGCATAAGTTATCTTATTACGTTAATTAGTATTTGTACCATAATTTAGTTATTTATGATGCGAAGTTAAAAGAATAAGTGATGTCCCGAGTTAAGCCCCAAGTTAAAAAAAAAAAAGATTCAGTAACGCAATATAAAGGTAACACGAATCACATGAATGACATGATCTTATATGTATTTAGTCGAGGATCCTAAAACAAATATATGCATTGTTTGACATTTAGTTAAATTGAAACATTATCAAGAACATCTGGTAAAGAAAGATGCAAAGATACATTATGCAGCTTTGCTCTAAAGGGAACCATTAATCATTAACACAATAATGGTTCAAAAGAAATATCCAACATGCTATTGATTTAAGAACCATTGAGGAAATCCACCCACTCATCATACTTGACTAGTGAACTTTATCAATCTTTCTCTCCTGCTATATATAACCCATTTAATTCACATTACTGATTCACAAGTGTCCTTTCATTCAAGCATGGAAGCATTTCACTACAAACTGGTAGCTAGATAAAACTTGGGTTTGAGAAACCCTCTAGCTCAATTTTCAACTAATCTCTTTTTGATCCTATTATGGATCCAATCGAAGTTGAGAAGTTTGAGGCCATGAACGACTACAACAACAAGTCATCATTCCTCAAGAACCCTAAGAGCAACAACAATGCTTTCATTGTATATATTTTGACAGCATTGTCATGCAGCTTGGTTTTTTTCAGCCCATTTTGGTATCCATCGATGGAATCACTACTCATCATGATCTCAATCCCAAATCTCATATCTCACTTAGTAACCCCCAAGTGCTTGTTCATAGTTGGCAACTTAATAGTCTTTGTCCTTGTTGGAGAGTCCAAGTTGCGCACTTCCCACCGTAATTTGCATGAAGCTGCTGATGAAGAGTTCTATCATGAGTATCTTAGCCGCAGCCGGAGCCTGAACCAACAAAGGCCTTTTACATCTGATCATAATGTTATTGTTCATAGTGAGTGCAAGAAGCTGAGTGAGATCACAAGATCGTCATCGGTTAATAGGAGGTTGAGGCCCATTCGAAAAGTTGATTCAATGATCAAGGGCAAACGGGAGTTGTGTATCAGTAAAGGATCAGTGGTAAGGAGTTTGTCAGCTGAGGAGCTGAGTAAAAGAGCTGATGATTTCATTGCTAGGGTGAACAGACAGCGGAGAATTGAGGCTTCCTCAACTTAGCTTATTGAACGGATTAACATATAAAAGGAGTTGTGTGACCACAAGTCAGAAAAAAGAGTTCTCTAGTTTCTTAAATATCCATGCTTGCATATCTATATCCAATCAAACTCACAGCTCAAATCAGGTTTCAAATTCTGATCTTGATCAGCGTTGAAGTGAAATAGTATGCATGTATTTGTATACTTAAAAGTCTACTGCTTAACATAAGATCCTGAGCTTGTTTATAGGAATAAAAAAAGAACACTAATTGAGTAAATTTTTTATATCTCATGATGTTTTCTGAACGGTAACGTCTCTTTTGGTTCATAGAAATTATTTAAGAGACAGAAAAAAATTAAGTAATTTTTTGTTTGTTTGGTTATTCCAGAAAAAAAATGTAACCTAGCAAAAGAATTTCATATGAAAGTTTCATTAGATTTTTGAAATAATTCTCAATATAACTTTCCACCTTATTTCTTTTCCTAAAATTTTTTATGATCCAACTAAACTCTAAACAGATGAAGTTGTTTTTAAGGTTTTGATATGAAGAACACTTGAGCTAAATGGAGGACTCTCACATATAGATATAACTGAGAAAAGAGATGACGGGAGCTGCCTGAAGATCGGCGGGAGATCCGATGACGTCAAAGGGAAATTGCAGAAAACTCAAAATAATAAAAGGAATCTTTTCTTGTATTGAAATTGAAAAAGGCATAAATCTGGAGTATTTACATTAAGACTCTTAGGTAATCACATCACCTGTCCCTAACTGTTACAAAATTACATAATCCCCCAAATTCAGAAAGCAAAACAGACCTTACACTTCTCATAATTACACTTTGATCCCTGCTATAAGCATAAACAGAACTGTTTTGACCAAACTGAGCACAATCAATCCACCGTTTGCAGCTCGACCTCGAGCTGAGAATGGCCGCAATAATAATTTGTTTTAATGTGAAGTTGCACCTTAGTCGTCTGAATAGGAATGCATAGTTTTGACATCAGATCAAAATCATAGCAGTTGGTTCAAACTCCTACTACTAATGAGAGGTCAACAAGGGAGAGGAAAACCGTTGAGAGGTACTCTGCGCCTTCCGCTGGCAGATCTTCTACACCAAAGAATGTATATATTGGCAAGGTCTTTTAATGCCCCATCCATTGTCATTTCTACTGAATTTCCAGTGTTTTAGTCTTCTCATTCGTTCTTGTTAAAATGCAGGGTAGTGGGGTGATACTTTCTGAAATTCCTAATGGTACGCTATTAGAATTCTTCCTTTATCCCATTTTTTGATATCATTTTGCTGCTCGATGTAACTGGATTTACTACTTGTATAATGGTATCACCTAGCGGATGTGTTAGCAAATGTAGTGAGTTGTATGTTGTATTTATTAGGTCTGTTTATACTTGTTTTAGAAAACGAGTTATACTTAGATCAATGAATGAGTAAGAAAATGCAAGATATGGAGCAGTGTTCATTTTTGGTTCAAGGTTTAAAATAAAATGCAAGGCATAAAGCAAGGAAGGGGAAGTTGTTATTATTATGCAGGTCACCCGGTGACTACGGTGTGAATAATATATGTCTCAGATCATCTGAACTGGCTTCTATGAATTGCTTTGGATGGTTTATGTTACTTAATTGTATCCCGTTGTTTGGTCAGCAGTTTGTAGAATGTTTGAGTACTTGTTGTGTTACATCTAAATACTCACAGTGATTGCTTCCCTTAATGCGTGAAAAAGACTTCTTGCCAAGCTGATGCTGATTTCAGTGTGGAAAGCTTTTAAGAGAGCAAGTGACTCGAGTAACATGAGAATCCAGGGACTGACTTGTGCAGTCGTGCTGAATATTTTGGCAGGTCGGGTCTCTTTGGGAAATTAGGCCAGTTTTCTGGATTCATATGTTCGGATAATGAGGTACATCCTATACCTAGTACTTGGGTTTCTATATACTTTCAAATGGTCTGTTGTTGCGTAGTGTGACATTCAGTTCGTTGACTTGTCATATTCTTGTTTTCTTCTTTGCAGGAGAAACAGAAAGCAAAAGTTTTTAAAAAAAAAAGTGACAAATGTGTGAAAGAAAAATTGGTTGAATTTTGTTATTTGCTTGATATTCAAGCGAACAAAGCTACAGTTAAGAAGGTATGCCTCTACGCGTCTGAGTACTTCGTCTATGTGTGTGTAACAGCTGTGACATTTAACTTATCCTGCCTCACAAATATTTCAGTAAGAACTTTCGATCAAGTTGATTGAGTTTCTACAATCTCCTCATGCCACAAATGATGCATTACTTGCTGGTGCAGAACAGGTTGCCTAGCATTTTATGTGTTGCACTTGCGGTTGTACCACTTGCTCATACAATGTATTTGCAACTGTTGTTGGATCTCATTAGAACTGCTGCTGATATGGTGTTCCTGAAAAGTAAGTCAAAGCGGAAAGCTACCTCAGCAAAAGCAGATATATCTTTAGTAACACCTCCAGCCAAGGTTTGTACTGCTATCGCTTACAAAAGAAATTCTTACGCTGGTGTTTCTGTCAACCTCGTATAATTTGTGAATTTCTATGTTACTGTACTATCTGCGGTTGGTATATTTACTGAGTATGTTTATCTATTACTTGTGTCATTGTCCACGATAAGGGCTCAAATTAATGAATGATTTGGAAACGTGAGTCTGGTTATCAACTTTGTTGTAAAAATCCATGTCTTTTTTTTTTTCTGGACAACTAGACAACTGCAAAAATGTTTTACCCCTCTCATCAATGAGTTTCCTTGATTTGCTTCTTCTTGCTACTTCATTAGAAGCAAAAAGACATCCTCTGAAGCCTCAAAAAGGAAGATGGAAGTTTCCGAAGTGGTAGAGAAGAAAGAACAAGAATCTGAAGAGAACTGTCAACCCTCCGATGGCGACAACGACAATGTGGAGAAAATCAGAGGAAAAAACTGGTTCAGAAGAGGATGAACCCGAGCCAACGTCAGATTGCAAAAAGCTCTTTAAAGAAGAAAGTTAGCAAGACACCTGCCAGTAAAGAAAAATCCGAAGTTCCCAAAGAGACCAAACCTGCCAAACACAATAAAAAAAAGCTTCTAGGCAAGAAAAGATGTCAAAGAAGCAAGTGCAGCCTCTAGCTCGCAGTCAAAAGCCATAGTCTCTTCCATCTAAGAAGTGCACAAGGTGTAGCAGCCTATCAGTCTGCTCTTGGTCTTCCATCGAAGAGGTTAAGAGTTCAAGTATCCACGCCTTGAGTCCGGAGTTTGTCTGGTTCTGGAGCGATAGTTAGGAATAAACTCTATTAAAAAAATAGAGAAAGAAAATAATATTAAGAAAAAAGAAAAACCTAAAAGCAAAAAGGAAACTATCAAGACTCCAGCCAAAGTTCTTGCCAAAAGCCAAGGTAAATTGCAATTAGATTATTTTAATGATTTAGTTTATATTGTTCCAATTTATTGGTGTTTTCTTTTATTGTATGCACATCCTAAAAAATTAACACTCGGGAATTTTGAGATTCTCATTAGTGCTACTTGATGCATCTTAAGGGTTGCATTCGTGTCTGATTTTATCAGATCAGCTGGACACTTTTCCATTGGTTTAAATATGTCGACTTACTGAGGCGGGCTTACATGTAATAATCACTACCTTGCCATCTACTGCTTGTTCTGGGAAAAGAGAAAGCTAAGAAAGACTAAGGTCCGTTTGGTTGCGAGGAAAAAGAAGAAGAAAAAAAAATTGAGTGAAAATGAAATTATGTGTTTGGTTGTAAGAGGAAAAATGTAAAAATAGGCAAATTGTGATCAAATTTTCCTTGCAACTTTCTCTTGAGAAAATTATTTTTCTTTAATTTTTCCTTTCTTCACCTTTTTTCCCACAACCAAACGGGGTGTAAAGAAGCTACCAAAGAAGAAATGCATGCAGTGTGGTTGTCAATATTTTGAAGGAAGTGGACTTCAATACAGTAAGTGCATCCACCAGCCTTATGCATCTGCCTAAAATTATTTTTTTACTTTTTTTGTGTCTCATTAAAATTTTGTTGGATTTCAGACAACTTTTTCTGACATCACATGCGACAACTTGTAGACACTAAAATTTTATTAGTGTTGAAAATAACATAAAAATAATTAATTTGGATTGTTACAATCAAATTGAATATTGTTGGAAAATGAAGTTGGACTAAACTAAGAAGGAATCTGAGTCAAAAACAAGTCTGACCCAAATTTCACTAATTAAGACCCATGACTACAAAGCCCAATAAGGGGTTACATCTTTCTCTATAAATATAAGTGTTCCCCTTCATTTTAAGCACACTAGGAGAACTGGAGATCAAAGTTATAGAGATAAGCTCTCAAGCCACCTCTTACGAAGAAGAAGGCCCTCACTCGCATTGTAAATCAAAAGTCTCCAAATTCAACCAAAGTCTCTAAACCCAACCAGTCATAAACAACTTAGAGGATCACTAGAGATCGTTACACGACTTTTTTGAAAAATAATTTAAATCATATATTTCCTTTATTTTGTATTCATACGAAATATTGCGACGACAATCAACCACTTCATTTCCTGTACATTTATTTTCGCAGTCCATTTTGAGGAGGTAACTTCTTTGGATCAAATGGCGCCCCCGAATATTAAAAAAAGCTTTTGTTTGTCTGTTTAGGCACTTCACTTTGATGTGGACCTTCTGCATCAAAAGGCAGAGGTCAAATATTACAAAAGTTATAAGCAACATGACTGATGATGAAGAGGATGAAGATGAGGAAAAAAAGGTGATTAAGATGCTAAAGAGGAGAAAAGTAAAGATGACGAAGAGGAAGAATAAAATAAGGAAAACAAAATTCCTGATGTGGAAGAGAAGAACATTTAGGATCAAGAAGATGAGAAAGATAACGAGGGTCAAGAAGATGATGCTGGTAATAAGGATTGAGTTTTCAAACCATCTTATGTGCACATCTGTAGACAATAGGTTACATTCTCAATGTAGCTTCCTAGAAATGCAGATTCTTATTTATTTTCGTATTCTTTATATATTCATCATGAGTTCAGTGTCGTCAGATGCCTAAAACTAAGGTTCCGTTTGGTTGCGGGAAAAAATGAGGAAATTTTTTTTAAGAAAAATGATTTTCACATGAGAAAATTGTAAGGAAAATTTGATCTCATTTTGCTCATTTTTTCATTTCTTTTTCCTTACAACCAAATACACATTTCATTTTCATTCAAAAAATTTCTTTAATTTTTTTCTTTCCTCTCATTTTTCCCCGCTGCCAAACGGGGCTTAAAACTTTTTTTTTATATATATTGAAGAGTGGTTTTTATTTCAAAGAATAGAGAATGAAAGTTGTGAATAATCTACGAGACCAACCCCAACTGCAATCCACAACATCTTCCCCGTTCCGCCTGCAACTGACTAATTCAGATGAATCACAGTTGCCTAACACCATTTCTATGCAATCTTATCTTCTGTTCCTTTTGGCTCCGTTTGGTTGCGGAGAAAAAGAAAAGGAAAAGAAAAATTAGGATCCCGTTTGGTTGCAGGAAAAAAGAAGTGGAAAGGAAAAATTAAAGAAATTTTTGAGTGAAAATGAAATGTGTGTTTGGTTGTAAGAAAAAAAATGAAAAAATAGGCAAAATGAGATCAAATTTTATTTACAACTTTCTCATGGAAAAATCATTTTTCTTTAATTTTTCTTTTCCTCACTTTTTTCCCGCAACCAAACGGAGCCTAACGAAATTTTTTTTAGTGAAAATGAAATGTGTGTTTGATTGTAAAAAAAAAATGAAAAAATAGGCAAAATGAGATTACATTTATCTTACAACTTTTTTATGATAAAATAAATTTTTTTAAAATTTTCTTTTCCTAAGACTTGTAG
This sequence comes from Echeveria elegans, assembly GCA_035048345.1. Classification (NCBI taxonomy): domain Eukaryota; kingdom Viridiplantae; phylum Streptophyta; class Magnoliopsida; order Saxifragales; family Crassulaceae; genus Echeveria; species Echeveria elegans. The sequence goes on along the minus strand of JAWWMW010000071.1, from coordinate 51,244 downwards.
TTTAATTTTAAAGAAAAAACCATTCATTCACATTCATCATTGATAATGATGGTACCATCAGGGCGTATTAATATCAATAAC
>JAWWMW010000071.1:11910-26784 GCA_035048345.1 Echeveria elegans | reverse complement strand
GAAGATATTGCCAATTCGGGAACAATATATGCATACGCTGCAATAAGGTTGCATATACCATATTGGTTTCATACCTACAGAGTGTGTGAGTTTAAAGGAAAATGAACAGTGATGAAATCACAGGTTATTAAATGACAATAAATATTCAATCCTTGTGCATAGTCTGGCAAACATGAGTGACGAAAGAATACGCAACAGGAACAGGGCTGTGCTATACAAATAACACGTAACCGAATTAGAACACAAGTATATATGATGCATGTAAACAATCCTGATTGACACGAAACAATGCAGGAAATGCCGCAAATTGGAAGAGGTAAGGCTGTCTCTGGATGACGATGATGAAAAGAAAGCAACACTGATCCCCGGGAATCTTGCATAACTGGACTATCCACAGGAATCATGCGGCTGCTGCTTCTTGTAGTAAATGTGCCTTGTGGTGGCCGTGGTGGTTGCCTGAAAACCTTGGGTTGTAGCATGATTTCACTTTTAACAGACTCTTTACTTGCCCACCCTTATGCATCACGCTCCTAAATTTCTTGTTTATTTTCCTTGTTGGATTATTTCTTTTTTCTGAATCCCTCTGGAAAAAAATTTGAAAACTTGAGTTAGAACCTTTTTTCAACCCGGTAAAGAATTTCAGAAATTCAAGAAATGTCGCATGATGTAGAATAACCTGATGCAGCTCCGCCTCAGCAGACGACTCAGATGATGCTGGATGCTCTTCGTTGGGTTCAGTTTCTACGTTTTTCTTGGGATTTTCTTTTTTATCCCTCATTTGGTACTTAAAAATGTGAATTAGGTGATATTTTCAAAATGTGATGAATGCAGCTGAAACTGCGAGAAGTAACAAGTAACAAGGACTTATAGTCTTGGTCATCGATCGTCCGTGTCATGAGGTATTGCTTCGACGCAGTAGAATCTGAAGCTGGGTGATCCACGACTAGTGTATCTCCTCTATTTTCGTTTTCTGTTTCCTCTGCATTATGTTTTTTTTAATCCTTGTCATGATTTTCTTCGTCTTCGTCTATTTTCGTCTGACGTTTCACAATTGTTGAAGCTTCCTCTTCTTCTTCTTCCTCCTCCACTACAGAAACAATCTTCGATACCTTAAGGTCTACTCTCTTCTCCGATGAAATGCTTTTACTTTGACTCCCAAGCCAATCATCGTTAACGCTGCTCATTTTTTTCACAATCATCACCCGCAAGCAATTCCTTCTTGGATGGAGTAGAGCCCTACTGAAGGTCACTTCGTCTTTTAATATCATCAATGCGACGCCTTATAATATGGCAGACCTTTGCATGAATAACAGCATTATTGTCAGACAACAACGTTTGAGGTTCCTCAACCCATTTCAATAATCCCAATAGGGACAAAAAGAAGGAGAAGAACAACAATGGGAACATGTAGGTTTATCCGAATAACAAGAATAATGTGTAGGGAAAAAAATGCAAAGGTTGTGCTTTCAGCTTTGTAAAGAAGAGACATAAAAGCATGACAACTGCAATGAAGAGATGATAATGAATTTAGGAGTCCTGTAATTATCCCTAATTTGTTTTATCGAATCATAATAATAATAATTAGAGAAGTGAAAGAATGCTACAACATGATTTGCATAATTGACTGTGCCTATTGTAAACAACTGCTACAGGTAGGGGTGGCAAAATGGATTGTCTAGTTGGATTATTAATGGATTGGACCATTTAATCCATTGAATTTCATTAATTCATTGGATTTTTTTTAATCCAACGAATTACTTTGTCACCTCTAGCACCTCTAGCTACAGCTTTCCTCCGTGTCCTCTGATGATGAGGATTTCCAACTTATGCTGCTGATACTCTTACCACTACTCCAACTACTACAAGATGAAAAGGATGGACTTTTTCCTCCATTTTGATCGAGTTTTGACAGCTTAAAGCTGTCATTACTCGAGTCAGTGTCACTGTCCTCCCTAATCCGTTTGTTTAGAGTCGTTAACGCGTAGTTAATTATGGCTGATTTGTTGTTGTTCTTCTTCTTAAGAATGTGGCAGATACTCCATCCTCCCTTCAATACACCACAGTTTACATCAGTCACAAAATATATAAAAATATAAACGTGAAATGTATGAAGTGTTTATTACGTAATACGTACCAGAGCAAGCGGCAGCTTCTTCAGTGATTGATGAGATTTGCTGTCTGCGGACGAAGAGGGTGTCAATATGATCATGTGGTACTCATGCATCTTCCACTCGGTAATCATTGGTTTATTCTCAACTGATGACATGTTTCCTTTAAAGAACACCATTGTCTTTCGTAACCCAATGAGCGGCTTATCTGCACTTGTAGACGACAAGACCAGCCGCTCTTCACCGGTACATTTCCAGTAGCCAGAAAAAGTACCTCTGCTGCTCATCACATTCATCTTCTTGTTGCAGAAAAAGTACTTATCTTTCTCTACCTCGCCTGCAATTTAAACATTAATTCAACACAACGTAACTAACCGTGCATTAATTCTAGTACACCTTAAAAATGCGGAGTACTAAACTGGGAACACTATACCAAATCCTAACCTGGCAAGTCCCAAGGATCATACTCGCACACATTGATCTCAGGAATGACAGCAGCAGGCAATGGCAACCCAAGAACCTTACATTTCAAGTACTCGAACACAATCTCTTCATCGGTAGGCTCAAACTGAAACCCCGGCGGTAGGTTCGCAACTCCATTGCTAACAAAGTTCAGCTTCTCCTCCTCCATTATTGTAACTAGTAATGCACTCAACAAGTTTGTGGGTGATCAAGAGTGAGTAGTTATAAATAAAGACGTTCTTCTTTTTATACTAAATAATACCAACTCTCCATGAATGCATGAGCTTTAGAACTTTTGCTAAGTTTGAAAAATGGTTGTGTGACAAAGAGTTTCTCACAAGGAAAGCATATTCCTTGCCAAAATGTTTAGCGACTTTATTTGGAGAGGAGAAGATTGAGTAGAATTTGATATGTTTATAAAGAACAAAACAAGTCAGCTCCAACCCCTGTGATACGATAGGACATGTTTATTTATTCTTTAAGGCTTTTTTGGTTGCGAAAAAATAGTGAGGAAAAGAAAATTTAAAGAAAAAATGATTTTCTCATGAAAAAGTTGTAAGGAAAATTTGATCTCATTTTGCTTTTTTTTTTTTCATTTTTTTTCTTACAACCAAACACACATTTTATTTTCACCCAATTTTTTTAAAATTTTTTTTCTTTCCTCATCCTTTTCCTCGCAACCAACCGGGGCCTAAGAACATCGCTTTTGGATGTTTGCTTAAACGCTTTATGCATGTGCGCGAGTACTAACCTCTCCTTTCCATGTCTTTTCCCTTGTTCCGAGTTTGACAAATTGCGTTTTATTTTGTATAACAACAATGTGAACGTGTTCATGGCCGGGAATTCTAAGGCCTCGTTCATTGTTTTCCTTCCGGAGCAAGGAAACGATGATGAAACCAAGAGGCAAAAAATGGGACTCATTCATGTCGTTACAAAAGCAAAGGAAGAGGGTAAAGGGAAAAGGGTGTTAATCAAAAGAGCCGCACGCACCTAACAACATAAGAAAAGTTGGAGATTTGAGTGATTGAGTAAATGTTAAGGCACATTTGCGGCCATCTATTAAAGGTGGAACCTTTGTAGGAATACAAGGTGGACTAATTTGAAGAGTAAAATGTTAGTGTATGATTTTTATGGCATTTTAAGGGTCATAAAGTGCAATCTTTTCTAATAATTGTACAAATAAAAAGTTAAAGTGAGCACATTTGAGAGTGAAGAGGAAGAAGAATCATTAGTTGGCGTTGTTATGTTCATGGTACTTTTGCGAAGTTCAACTGTCATAAGGTATGTCTGTAAAACAGCTTCTCAATGGCATCAATTCAGCTTCCAAAACACCATCCATTTGAGAGATACAGAAGCTGTTTAGCCACATTTCATACAAAATTTACAAAGGACCATAACATGCAATAATAATACACGTCGAATAAGTGCAGGAAATTCCAACATCTTCAAAAATCTGTAACACCCCTCTAATTTCTGCTCCTATTAACTTCGGAAACTGATCTTTCTCTTGGAGATGAAATCCATAGAAAGCCCTATCGACAATGGTTTGAATGCATGCAAAACTCTCTGGGACAAGGCCTCATTTTTAACAGGTCTTCTCCTGCCGGTTGGATTGGCAACACTTCTGCTGGAAAGGGGTGACTTGGAATTGAAAATTGATGAGGTGAAGGATGCATCATCACCTGGCCCAAATGATACAGGACCATTTTGGGACTTGTCCACTGGGAAGCCAACCGACCCATCTTGATGTGGAGGTGGGAATTTCTCACTTTTACACTTCGCTTTTTCAGGGTTGACAAGTCTCCATTTCTGGTTTACAAAGATATCCCAACATTCAGTCTGTAAGTAGTAAACACTCGAGACATAACGAAACTGTTGAGGGAATATGACAATTCTGTATACTGGGATACTTTATGACATGAATATAATTTATAAATCTCTGACATAAACAACCTCATGAAACCATGTATGTTCATCAACCCCTACGCACAGAGAGTCAAAACAAAAGAACACGCATGGATGAGTGAGACTGATTTCGTTCTAATTAGCTCACAGACATTGATCTAAACTCAGTTAATAGATGATACATAAATCCAGAAAGTTTGCCGCAAGATTTCCAGTATGCAGGATCAACATAACTGCCCTTAAACAATCAATGCAGGAGTATTTTATAATTCCATTCCTCATGATTGATTCAACACTTGGTCGTTTTGATGACATTTCATGTAGAAGGAAATAAAAGGGTGCAGTAATTACGCACAACATACAAACTAAAGGGGAAGCATGAGCTTACATCTAGGTTAGCTTGGAGCTCCGCGTTAGCTTCAGGAGCTGGCATTGCGCGACTAGGCCGGTCACGATGCCTGGCCTTTCTGGCACCATTAGCATTTGATTTCCATCCACCCTTTTGCCTAAATAAAAAAACCAGTAAATGTAAAATGAGGAAGGAGAAAGAAATAAAATTACTGAGTGGAACACACAGGAAATAGGCAAGTTTCACCTTTTTGCCTCTTCATCCCTTAGTTTTATATCCATTTCTTTGCTGGGAGGATACTTGGGTAAACTTGAGGGTTCACATGGAAGAGGCTCCGTTGAAAAGAACTGTTTCAAAGGATAGACATAAATCAAACCTCTTAAACAAATGTTCAATTATTCACACCTGACAATGAGTTTAACACTTCGCACTCAAAATGTACCAAACATTTTAATGCCACGATTTGCAATTAGTCTTTGCGCTATCAGAGCCCCTATCAATAATTCGATAATTAAAGTTCACTTCATTCATTTAGATTAGTCTGCACATCAAACCTAGTAAAGTAACATAAGCAAGATGGACCGAGTGTTCTTTTGGTCTCAGGGAGAACTTCTTAAAGGGCCTGTTTGGCTCATGGATAATTTATGGTAGGATAAGAAAATATGATGGAAAATGAGCAAGAATGCTTGGTTACATAGAGAAAATAAAAAACCAATAACAAAGAATCTAATACAAAATTCTCCGCTCTACTTTCCAAGAGCAAATTATTTTTCATTAAAACTCCCATCTTGTTTTCTTTTGTCCAGTTTTTCACAATCTAAGCGGAGGGAAAAAGTGCGCATCTGATATTTTACACTGAAATATAGATGGTTGCTAACGCTGATAATGTTAGCTGAGAAAAATCCCTAGCACCTTACACTTGCATATGTATGCCGGAGTTTAACAAGATATGCCTAGGCAATTATGTCGCAAGTTGTAACAGCTATGTGATGCCACTACTCCTATACATCTCACTTCCAAATTTCTTATCACCTAGCTTATTCAGACACGCCTAGGGGAACCAGTTGTCAGGTTTCCAACTGACAAAAACTCCATTGAACTTGACTTCTTACGGAGCAGAGATTTAATTTATCAAATTGCAAACTACAAAAGAAACACTGCAGATGAAAATGAAAAGTAACTAACCAGAGACAAATTTGTAACCACATTTGTTCTTTTTACTTCGAAGTGCGGAATTTAAATAACTTACTTCGCTGCATAAAGCGGCAGTAGTTGTTCCCCTGTCATCAGGTTCCAACGAAAGAAGAGTACACAGCAAGGGAAGAGAGGAAGGTGGGAAATCCTTGAATACTTCTGTTATGCAACGTTTGTATGGCTGCTGCGGCTTAAAAAGTGTGGCATTTGGCAACTTGTGTTTCTTCCAGTATGCATCAGAAGGTGAACCACATAATTTAAATATCTTGTGCAGCTGCTCAACCTATAAAATGAATAAACTCTGATAAAGTTTCGGCATAGTATAATATACCAACGATACACTTGTCTTGCTACTCCCACAATTATCATCATAGATACAGAACTAAGCTTAACAAATAGAATTTGAAAAGTAAGGTCTCTAACATTGTCGAGTTCTGATGACACAACTTATAATACGTTGCAAATTATGTTCATCAATATGTAAAAAGGAAACAAGAACTGACCTCTGTCCTTCCGGGAAGTATTGGTCTTTCGGCAAGCAACTCAGCCAGAATGCAGCCAGCACTCCAGAGGTCTACACCAATAACATAGTGAGTCGCTCCAAGCAGAAGCTCGGGAGCACGGTACCACAAGGTAACAACTCTACTGGTCATATGTTGCCTCACATTCAAATCATAAAAACATGCCAAACCAAAGTCAGCTATTTTTAAATTTCCTTCATTGTCAATAAGCAAATTGGATCCCTTAATATCACGATGCAAAACACCTTGCTTGTGGCAATGCTCAAGGCCGGCGAGTAGCTGCTTCATATAACACTTTATCTGCCAAATAGTATGCATATAAAGAAATATTTAATGTCAGCATTTATCGTTGATTCTAGTTCAAAATAAGATATGATTCAATAAACTGCAATCAGATGGTTAAATTTAAAAATACTCAAACGACAACAATGACTTGTCGTCAGAAACTAGAAAATCAACCTGCTGTAAGCTAAATTTGATGCCAGGCTGAGCTGCAAGACCGGACAGATCATGTTCCATATAATCAAAAATGAGGTAGAGACTACAAGACATCCTGGATGTAACTATCCCCTCGAGCTTAAGCACATTGGGATGATCTAGCTTCCTTAAGATAAGAATCTCCCGCGCCATAAATTTAATACTCTCCTGCTCTAAATCATCAAATCTAACCTTCTTTAAAGCCACTATTTTTCCCGTAATCAGATCCCTTGCTCTATATACATTGCTGTAGGTACCTTGCCCAATCTGAAACCGCGAAAACAAAAACAACAAGTAGATTCTGTAAACACACACATCAGAAACAAAAAAAAGCTAAATAGTTATAAAAAAAATCACAATTTTTTTTAACTGTAACCACTTTTGATACCTTATCAATCTTCTCAAAAGTGTTGGCTCGTCTCGGCTTCCACTCCCGAATGGCGTCACCAGCCACAGCCAGCAACCATGGAGGCCACTCAAGCTGCTCACTCAAACCCACCCTTGGACTACTTCTCCTGCGCTCATGCGCAGTGTAAGTCACTGTTTCAGTATTCTGAACACTAACCACACTCAAACTCCCTCCAGCCACTGCGTTATTCTCAGTCCTTACTCCACTACCACCATCCACATCCATCTCCCCACTCTGTTCCTTGCTCGGGCGACGATCGCCGAATCTTCGTACTGCTCCCGTTCGACAAATGGCCATCATACAACCCATCCTCGATACTCCTCACCGGATCGGAAACCCTAGATTTCCTACTCAAACTCAGTTAAACATCATCTGACAAACACAAACCCTAACACCATATCCAGATCAAACCAAACAAACCCAGATGGATTTTCCCGCAAATTTCAGCTCAGAGATGTCCGAACTTCACAGAATCGCTTCCCGGAGCTGCAAACGGCGAGCAAAATAACACCTTTTTTATGCTCCCTGGTGAAATAAACCAGATCAAATGCAGTCAGAAACAGCTCGAGCTTATCAAAAGATTGTTCATTTCCAGATGATACCAGCGAATCAAACAACTGTGTAGCGAATGGATTTTGGGGACGGGGGAATGGGCTGGGGAGGTGGTGATGGGGTAGCTGGAGAGATCAGTGAAGAGACGACGAGCCAGCCAGCATCTGATGACTGAGTTCGGAACTAGGGCTTCGTGTTGGATTTAATTACGAGGATGCCACCGGTGGATGAATGTGATGATGGGATTTTTTGAAAATGATGGGTTTGGAAGGACTTGAAAATAATTATTTAAAAGTCAAAACGAGGAGAAATTTTGAGTACAGACGGAATTGACTGATAAAAGCTGTTTTACGAATCACTGACATTTCTATCAGTGAATCTTGGATTGTACTTGTTACTAGAAGACTTCTTCTTTTTTTTACTTTACTCTCTCTAATCTATTTTAAAAAAATTAAATTATGTGAGATAAAAATAAAAAAATAATAAAAATTAAATAAATTGAAGAGTGAATGTAAATGTGAGAGAAAAAGTTTTCCATTTAAGATAATGAGAAGAAAATTTTGAGACAGCAAGAAAGAAAATGAGAAGAAAAATATGAGACGGAAAGAGTATAAAAATATAAATTCTAATAGTCTGGTTGGTTCATGCAGTACAAAATCCGAGGGATGACATAAAATTCCGATGAAAAATAAGTGGGTGTGTTTGTCAAGAAAATTGAAAATAAAATAAAAGTCTCAAGTATACCACTTTCTACTTAAGTTTCAATGGAAATTTTACTTTTCATAAAAATATTTATTTTATTTTCGTCAATTTACCGAGAAATGGGAAGAAAATAAAAGCATTTGGCATTGTTCTAAAATAGAAGGTCATTTCTCATAAACAGAATACACAATCAAGTTTTACGTGGCTTGTTTGAGAAATGGATGATCAGTAACAACAGAACTGTTCAACTTAAAAAAAAATTAATGTAGCATTAAAATTAGTTGGGATTTGTAAAACAATGAAATCATGAAATTAGGGCATCCGGGGATAACTACAGTACGAGTAGTATTTATGACACGTCATGGAAGTCATGAAATAAATGCGAAGTTTTTTTTCTTTTTTGTGTTTTTGAAATTGAATGAATTATTTGTAAAAGTTTAATGATTTGAACCAAATTTCACCTACCACTTTCATAAAAACCACAGTATCAAGAAGAGCCCCACTGTGTCAGTAACTCGAGAGATTTAACGGGGATTCTCTTTTAAACCGACTTCTGATTATTTTCATATTTTAAAAAATTATCCCTGTGAGTTACAAAATTTTTATTCAATTGTGTTAACGAAACATTGGTGATTTGTCTCACAAATTTTAGAACATGGAAGGTGTAGAATCTCAGCTGTCTGATTCAATTTTTTATAGAAGATGTCAATAGTCCAAGTTAACTCATCCTCCAAAACTTGACTCTTTTAAGTACCCAGATTGTTCAATTTTTACCATCTGCACTTTCCTTTTTGGTTTGGACTGGAACGCTGCAGGTAGGTTGATCTCTGTATCTTCGACTTACATCGCTCATTCAATCTAGTTCCAAAGTGATTTTGTATCACCACAGTTATTTATGAACCGAATTGAGTATTCAAGGATCATAAAGATCGCCAACATGATTGTGGTCAAGTGGTTGAGACCCTTGTCTTGAAACCCCAAGGTCTTGGTTTCAAACCCCCACTCATGCATGACATATTTCTTTCCATATTGTTATCTTCACACAGTGTTGTGTGGAAGGTGGTTATTTATCTCACCTAGGTGTGGACGTGGTGGTTTACTCCGCATCGGCGTGGATGTGTTGGTCGTCCCGTGCTCCAGAGATGTGATGATTGCGGCGTGGCATAGATGCTATGTTCTCTATGAGCCTCAAATTGTAATACCTTGGATCGTGCATTACAACTGAACATCATAATTTAACAAACAATTTATAGTCGATAATGGGTGGTTGAGGCTTGCTCGGCAATTTTCTCAAAGTCGTACTGCCCCCTTTTGGTGCTCGGTTCTTCAATGGCAAACGACCTCCCAGTATACAACAACTGCACCTTCAGTCACCCGCACCAAAATGAGAAGGCGAAATACAGACTGTCTTCACTATCACCCCAAAACTCAAACTAATTAAAACTCACACAGAGAAGGGAAGAGGAGGAATTGTCGTTGTGTTGTGAAGTTTTTTTTTCTCTATATTTCTTATGAAGGAGCTCTTCTTCATCTTATATTGGGCATGAGACCAAGACCGTTCTCCATTCTTGTAAAAGAAGGAACCACGTCTAACTACTTGTAAGTGGTTATACACGTTCCAACTAAAGATAAACATTATCAAGCCCACCTTTACATGTTTAAAACCAAAATTAAACTTAATCAAGTTCATTTTTATTTCGAACAAAATTACGCCGTTTTGTAATTACTTGGTCTCAAAATCTCTAACACAAAACTTTGTAGTTTTATGTTCTCTTTTCTTCACAACTTTCCAATAATTGTGTATGAATGTGTGATGTGTTCCTTGTTGACTACTATAAAAGCTGCTAGTCAGTGGACTCCTTTACAGGCTTTATGCAGTTCTGCTTACTAATTATAGTTGCTACTGAAATCAATGGGCATATAGTACTTTGACTTGTCTCTCAATTATATTTTGAAGTGCAGCCGTGCAGGTCCACTGTCTCCTTAGTTAGAGTTGTTAATTGTTTGACCCCAACACAAAGGTCATGGCTAGGGATGCACATTTTCGGACCGAACCGACAGACCGATCGAGACTGACCGAATTTAGTCGGGGCGGACTCGGTCCCTAATGGGTCGGTCCTCGGTCTGGTATTTTACAGTTTGTCGGGTTTCGGTCAGATCCGGTCTAAACCCGTCGGGTGTCGATCTGGACCGACTGGACCGACTAAATTAACAAAACCCTAAATTAAATCCTTATCAGTAATCCTAATGCTAGTAATGAAATGGTCCCTCACGAGAAACAGAACAGGTTACCGAGCAAGTGATGCTTGCATCCCAACCAAGATTCTCAATGTGAATTGCAACCGGACCTTAAGTTTATTCCCTTCAGTATCAACTATCAAGTGTGTCATATAGATCAGCCCCAATAGTATTATCTTGTTCAATGCGTAGTCCAATATAAACCCATCAGGAAATTTTAAATGGAAATGGAAAGCTTGTTCATTGTGTGCAGTGATACACATGTAAAAAGCTTCAGAAAGCTTAGAATAGAAAGCTTTAAAGCTTAGAATGGAGAGCTAAAAGGTTGTTCATTGTGTTTTCAGGGACAAGATTTTCACTGTGAAATGGAAAGCTTAGAATGTTATGGAAAGCTTTAAAGCTTCAGAAACAATGCATCGTTTGTTCATTGCCTAAATGTGAAATGGAAAGCTTCAGAAAGCCGGAAACAATGCATTTTGTTTTCACTTTTCAGTATCAAAATCAAAATGCAACTCTTTATTTAGTCTCAGGTTAAAGAATTGAAATGTTATGCATATGCTACAGGGATAAGATTTTCGAAAAAGACCGGACCGGACCGACAAAGACCGAAACTGTCGGTCTCGGTCCGGATCGATCTTCGATCCAGCTTTCCGCAAGTTCTCGATCTCTCGGTCCAGACCGACTCGCCTTAGTCGGTCTCGGTTCGGATCGATCCGGACCGATTTGCAACCCTAGTCATGGCCAATGGAGAATGGACATAGCTTGGCACCCAAAAATAATTACAACTCGGAAGAGAAAGCAGAAAAGTTGGAAGTTTTGGGGTCATATAACGTATTTCCATAAACTTAAGTGGCTAGTTTGAGAAATAAGCAAACTTGGCATCGGAAGACGGAGATATTTCATTCATGTACTACTTTGACTTTGACTACTTGAATGCCAGCAGGCCAGAGACAGAGAGCTTCCATTTTTTGTACTACGCTAAGTATTGATTTTGATTTATTTATTTCAATAACTATCTTTCTATCTCTAATTGTTCTGTACAAATAATCCAACGCCGCCGCCGACGACGGCCGATAAACCCAATCCGAACTTCTCACTAGCTGATGTAGCGCCATTCGCAAACACTTTCCATACAAATACAGCACACATTTTACCAAATAATACAATATTCATTTCTGTTGTTGCTATTTTTGTTCATTTAATAAACCTTGTACTGGCGATTCTGCTGCTTGATTTCGCCGACTTTGGTTGTATTGAACTCTTAATTAGTTGTTGGTAAAGTAATTGTTAGTTTTTGGTGGTTGAATCTGCTGATACAATGGGGAATTGCTGCTCCGACAGGAGCGGCGGAAGGAGAACTGCTGTGCGTGGTGCGTTGACATCCACTGGGAATGGGAATGATGCGGTGGATGAGGTCGCTGAAGCTACTGGTAACGGATGCGCTTCTCCGTGGATCGAGGTTGGTTTTGGTCCTTGGGGATTTTTTGCTTATTTCTTTTTTAGTTGACTGCTGACGATTTGCTAGAATTTGAGGTCAATGAAATGGGATCACATTGGATGTGGTGCTGATTTCCCGTGCTTCAGTTGATAATATGTTTGTATAGAATTAACCAGAGGCATTTTGAATTTCCAAATGTTATAGAGTGAGAGAGAGTTTTGTATAGTTCTTTTAGTGATTGAAGTCGAATATGGTAGTTTTTCATAAGTGGTTACTACCACATTTTTCTGCACTTTTTTAGGGCTTCATTTAGATAAAGAAGCAATGAGTTATGATTCCAGTCACAATATCATCTGGGTAGTAACATGTTGATTACTTTATTAAAGAGATTGCTCTTTGCATGAGAGTCTGCTGGAGTACTTTACCGTCTTTTTTTAGCAATTGAACTCAGATTAGATTGAGCCTTTGTCTTGGATAGGAAAGTATCCTGTCTGTGCACTGATTCTTGGGCTCAACAATCATTGTTTGCAATTCCTAATGAACGTTATACAGTTAGATTAAGAATGATGCTCACTCTACTCTTGTCTGCTCGCCGCATAAACTTTTCTAGTAAAATTACTCTTCAGCCCACGTGTTAGGAGCTAAAAATAACTAGCTAATCCTGAACAATATACCACCAATTGATGTGGTTTGTAATGATCTATATATATGATCAAACATAAGCATCCACTACGTTGAATCAGTAGCCTTGCTGCTCAAATTTTATACAGAACAGAAGTTAGTAGTTTTGGATAGTGGCCGACCTATACTGATTGACTATGAAGTTGTCATTACAGAAGAGAAGGTCACTGTAATGCCAGTAAATTTTAGTCAATGACATGTGTCAGAGAAGTTAGTAGTTTTGGATAGGTGTGCAGCATCGTTGTTTTTAACACAGTTATTATACGTATATCTTAAATGTTGTTTTTGCTAAGCGGAAAAGATCATGAAACTGACAAAAACAACACATTTTGCAGTTGTCACTATCAGCTTCAAATTTGCGGGACCAGAATGTCTTTGCCAAGGTATGCTGTTGACTCGTTGTAGCTTCTGTTTACTGAAAATGCATGGCCATTCTCGCTGATGTATGGCATAGGCACTGCCTTTGTGACTCACTTTTGAATTTCAACTATTTGGAGTTTATTAAAGCAAAATTAAATTCTTGTTCATAAAGACAGTATTACTACTGATAAATATTGATTAGATTAAATAAGCCAGTTAGTCATCATACACAGCTACTTTGAAACCTGGTATAATTGAAATGATCAATGAGTACAGCAAGAGGCTAAGGTAGACTAAGCTTTCGGGTTTAAGTTGGGTTCAAGAGCCCTTAGGCCCAGATGAATGTAGGTAGTATTTAAAAAGTGTTCCTTTGCATGGGATTTGTATTGTAACATGAGAAGGAAGTGTGATTGGGCGTCATAATATATATCCGCTTTTATCCAAAATAAAATTGCAATATTTTACTCGTTTATTTATGGCATAAATTATGAACGAAGATAAATCTGATGTTATCATTTACTAGGTAGTAGATAAGAAGCATGTAAAGCCGAACTCGTCTTCAGTTCTCTCTTCTTAGCATGAGAAATTTCAGCAGTCAATAAGGTCGTATCCCTAGAACTATGTTAGTCTTATGAATAAATGTGTTCTACAGTGTGAGCCAATGGTTGTCCTCTATACAAATAGAAATGATGGATCCATCGAAGAGCTTGGGAGAACTGAAATACAAAACTCACTAAATCCTGTCTGGAATACAAGACTGTCAATCATCTATCATTTTGAAGTTCTACAGACTTTGACGTAAGTGTAGAAGTTTGGTTTTGTTTGAAACACTTTCCCTTCTCTCCCTATATATCACTGAAGTTTATGTGTCTTTTCAGGTTTAGGGTTTACGATGCGAGCAATAATTTTCATAATATTGATGTCAAGGTATGTTATTACTTTCACCTGTACAATGACAAGCAGAACCATTGTGATGAGTGTATTGTCATATTTTTGCTCTTGTGGATCAACTACTCCATTTTGTATATATATAAAATAAAAAAACTGAGTGAGGAGAATGATGACAATCATCTGAATCTTTATATGTACTGAGTAATCAGAACCACGAAAAAAATGTAGGAGGCTTTGTAGGAGTTGCGCCTCCTACACACTTTCGGTTTATTATATTTATGTGTGCTGACTGAGGACTATGTTGGTTTGTTAGATTATGGGCTGCCAGTGCATCCCTACTGTATTATTTCGTTTATGCCCTTTAAAATTGAGGTCACTATGATCTTTATTTATGCCATCAATGTTGATAAATGATAAAAATCCGGATAGTTGCCTTCTAAATGTTGTCAGTTCGGCATTTCAAGTTACCTTCATTTGATGTTTATTTCATTTACCAATTTCTGACTAACTGGCATAACTTTAGATGATAAAGCTGGATGAGTTGCAATGTATTGGTGAAGGTACCTGCTTACTGTCTGAGGTAAAGA
>JAWWMW010000069.1:0-12606 GCA_035048345.1 Echeveria elegans | reverse complement strand
CACGTCGTGATGTCACGCGGTTCTGATCTGGCGTCACACTAGCCATACTCTGAGTTTCTCACGCCAATGATTGGTATGTCCGCGTCCGACCATCACGATCATCATAGAAAGCCTCCACACGACGACCAGGTACGCACCACTCTTGCTTCGCGCATTCCCTTCCCTTACCCGTATCGTTATAATTTTTATAATTTGAATTTGACTGACATCGGAAATTCAAGTCCTCACTTTCATACTCTCTCCGTCCCCATTTATGTGTAATAAAAGTAGGTAAAAGAATGAGTGAAAAATAAATAGATTGTATTGAGAATGTGTTTGTGATGGTAGAAAATATTCTTTTTTAAGAAAACGTGAACTATATTTTGCTACGCCTAAAATGGAAATGAAAACTATAATATAAGATGGAGGGAGTATAATTTTAGGTTTTTCTGGAATTCAGAGCTTTTCAGTAATGAAATAATGCCCAAAGTGAATAATATATTTATCAACACCTGGCTTAGAGGTTTGGAATTGTGATCGGAGTCTGTATATCTGTGTTATAGTGATTTCACATTTCATTTATGTGTTTTAGAGGCACTCTGAGTTACCAAATGTAAGTGGCTGTGAGTTTGGAATTGTAATATATCTAGCGTGGTGTGTTGTTTGGATATCTGTCGTTTGGTATGATCTTATTTCCATCGGCATTATAGTGGCACTCTTTGTCCGGAAGCTGTAAGAGGATTAGGCTTTATAAACTTATATATGGTGTGGAAAATCCCTCTTTTTGTCTTCAGGCCGACTGCGGTATCAAATGATTCTGTACGAGGAACCGATAGGAAAAAGAAAGCTATTGAGGAATTGAAGAAACATTTGCGGCTTGCTGGACCTTTGGTAGCTGTTAATGTTCTGCAGTACTTCTTGCAGATGATCTCAGTAATGTTTGTGGGCCATCTTGGTGAATTGGAACTATCCGGTGCCTCGTTGGCCACTTCGTTCGCTAATGTCACCGGTTTTACATTGTTGGTTAGTTGCTTTGGTTATTCATTGTATGGACGTGTATTTTCTTTTAAAATTTTGTGCCGTCGATTCCTAGTTTTTAATCAGTTAATGCACACAATGGATTTATGGTTTGAATTTTTTGGATCTTGAATTTTATTAAGAACGTAATGGCAACTTCTGATCTCTACACTATCTTTTTCAAATAGTTAGGCATGGCAAGCGCATTGGACACATTATGCGGACAATCATACGGAGCAAAACAGTACCCATATGCTTGGCATTCAGACACAGAAAGCAATGCTGATCCTTACGTTAGTGGGTGTGCCTATAACAATCATGTGGTTCAAAACGGAACAGATACTAGTTCTTGTCGGCCAAGATGCTCAAATTTCTAAAGTGTCCGGACATTATGCACAATTCATGATTCCTGGCCTTTTTGCGTATGGCCTACTTCAGTGCCTGGTCAGGTTTCTTCAAACGCAGAACATTGTCTTCCCGATGATGATAAGCTTTGGAGTCATGACGTTACTCCATGCACTCCTCTGTTGGGTTCTCGTTTTCAAATCTGGATTACGAGTTAGAGGGGAGGGGCTGCTTTGGCAAACTCCATATTAATGCATTGTTGTTAGCTGTTTATGTTAAGTTCTCACCAAAGTGTGCTGAAAACGTGGACTGGATTCTCAACTGACGCTTTGCAGAACATTCTAAAATTTCTGAGATTGGCTGTACCCTTCGGCTTTAATGGTCTCGTAAGTATTTGAACAATATATTGTTTCTTACGCTTTCATAATTCAGAAGACTTTTTATGTAGAAAAATAAAATAATAATACACTCGTTTGTCTCAGCTTTGAGTTGTGGACATTTGAAATGATGGTGCTCATGGCCGGCCGGCTTCCTAATCCACAGTTGGAAACATCAGTTATGTCTATCAGTATCAGGTACGTTTTAGGCTTTATTTTTTTTATTGATTAGTTCTGTGATAACCAAATCTAGAACAGACACCATTTTCTCCGTTTCATATCCAGTAACATTTTGTTAACAGTCTCAATACAGATCTAACAGTGTGGACGATCCCAGTTGGTTTAAGTGCGGCAGTTAGGTCAGCTTATAAGTGGCTTACTGTTTTGATCTTTCTTGGGTATGTAAAGTTCACTTTTTAATGAATTAGTTGTTTCACGTGCTGCACGTCTAGCTGTTCAAGTTGTTTCATTCATGGCTCTCTCCGAAGGGATGGCAATGGGAATAATCCTAATCCTGATCAGAAACGTTTGGGGTCGTGCATATAGCAAAGATGCGCATGTTGTTATATATGTTGCTGCCATGATGCCCCTTGTTGCTCTCTCCAGTTTCCTAGACGGGCTCCAGTGCGTACTCTCAGGTAACTTCTAACTTACGATGGTGCAAATTACATATTCTATTTTTACACAAAGTTCGCATCCAAAAGAAATTGAGGAAGTATGCACAAGCGTCTCCGCTCAATGAACTTATGCAGGAATTGCTAGAGGATGTGGCTGGCAAAAAATCGGTGCTTTCGTTAATCTCGGATCATATTACCTTGTGGGAATACCGTCTGCCATAGTACTAGGTTTTGGTTTCCATTTTGGAGGAAAAGTATGAAATATAAAAGGTCAATTTGTCTGCTGATATTTTCATGTTTAGTTTTGCATGGTCATGTTTTCGTGTTCTTTTTTAGGGACTTTGAATCGGGCTCATATGTGCCCTTGCTGTGCAACTCACATGCTTACTTTTTATCACAATCCGCACTAACTGGGATCAAGAAGTGAGAATTGTTTCTTTGATTCTATTGTTAATCATCAAAAAGTCTTTTTTTTTTTTGCCCCTGATGAGATTCGAACCTGGTGGTTCCTATGATTGGCACCCTAAGTGATCCTGCATTTGTCATTAAAGCTCGCCCCTCAGGAGCATAATCATCAAAAGTCAGCTCGACATTAGTTTGTATCTAAGCTGTATTATTGTTTTTCAGGCTACGAAAGCCGGTAAACGGGTCCATGAATCGATGAGCATTTGAGTACCGTTGGGTACGTGTTACAATTGTTTTTTGTGATAGCCCTACGAGGACCACCGTAATGAAAATATATAAACTTTTTTATGTGATCGAATGGGGGCTTACATAAAAAAGGTAGAAAGTGAACATGCCTATTGATCGACTAAATTTGACATTAAGATATAGAGTAAATTAGTTTTAAACATCTTTTATTCGCAAAATTTAAATATTAACACCTCTTAATTAAACATTTAGATTTAAACACCTCTTATTCGTCATATTTTGAAAGTTGTCAACTCCAACCAAATGTCAACTTTAAAAAATATAAAAAAAAAACTTTAAAAAATTCAAAACTTTGTAAAATCGATAAGCTAAATGCAACTCTTTAGTAACACTTTTGATAAAAAAAATTATACATTAAGAATATTTTTTATAAATTTAATTTTATAGTTTAAATAATTAAAAAAATGAAGCATAAACTTTTATCAAAAATATAAACAAAATTTTCAATAGTTTGTCATTGTGATTATGTACGTCTCTGAATTTTTATGAATTTTATTTGTTATTTTTAAATATAAATGTTTCACAAAGCTTGAATTTCTTATAGTATATATATAATCATAACAAACAAAATTTTAAAAAATTGTAAAAGTTTAGAGACATACAAAATCAAAATGAAAAACTATTGAACATTTTATTTATATATATTTTAAAATCTTGTGTTATATTTTTTTTCTTGTTTTATTCACTAAAGCATTCAAATATTTTATCCCACATCTGATAAGCGTTCTTTTCGGTCCCGGCAATGTGACGTTTCACAATGGACTTGCAGACAGTAACTGGATTCTTTACTACCGACAATACATTCGGCAAATGAAGAACGTGCAAATGTGACAGGATACTTTGCCTGGTCGTTGGTTGATAACTTGTGTGGTTGATGGGATACACTTCTAGGGTTTGGTATCATCTATGTCGATTACAAGACACTCGATAGGTATCCAAAAATGTCTGCCTTTGGTTTTGATTCCCAAGTTTGAGACAAGTAGCCAGTCATCCTATCCTAGTAAGCAAACTAGTCAAGGAAAAAGATATAACACCATTAAAACGAAAAGAATATATGTTGACCCTCATTTTTGTATACATAACAACTTACAACAGATTGCAGAGGCAAAATCTGCCGAAGAGTTGGATTCAACCAAAAGAAGGATTTGTAATGAGACCGAGGCAAAGGATACCTAAAAAAACTCAGATGTTTACCCTCTACTCAGAAAATGAGGTAGCTTGGGAAGATAATAAGTTTAGACTGAAGTATCAGTATCACGGACCTACGTGTCAGCTTCAACCCACATGACCAAGAAAGACACAGCCAGTGTGTATATTTGCTAATCACTTCATGAAGCATTAGGACTGGTGGGCGGCGAAATAATTTGATGGATGGTACAACATTATACCGCGTGTAAAGATGCAAACTTTTGGCCCAAAGCCTCGACACCCTCTTCGTTCTGCTCCTCAACAGGTTCATCCTACCAAATTTACAAATATAAGGAAATTAAAGATAACTGCATTGGACATAGAAGAAGATGATATTATAATTCGAAACCAGATTTTTTTATGTTATTCAATACTGATGGTTAATACTTTTTCCGACGTGATTAAACAGTAAAATCAACATTAATTATCATTATCAAGGTCAAGAGGAGATGAAGATATAGATACTACAATATACGGCGAAATAATTGATTTCCATCCGACCTCAATGGATATTTAGGCATCAAGACAAGTGCTTCAGTAAATATACACCATCCTTGTGAGTGGATTCTCTTTTTCTTATATTGAAGATAAATTTAGTTGCGAAGTGAAATGTGCTTACTATTAATATACTTACCTCTGGATTCTTTTTTCCCTCACCAATACACTTCGAGCCACTTATGCTAGCGCTTTTCAGCAGGCTACGAGCACTGTAATTTGGTTTGTTGATCCCATTTGCTCCATTGGCATCAGTTTCGCTCTCCTGGGACCCTGATGGATTTGTCAAAGCTGTCGAATTTGCAACATTATTTTGTGCATCCTCCTTAGCAGCTGCAAGTTCCTTCGGGATCTGCACTCGCTCCCTGTATACAAAGAAAAACAGTCAAAGTCATTAATCCGATCACTAATGCAAGATGAATCAAAACATTCACATAATTTACGCACACAAAACAGAGCTTCTATAAAAACTAATAGCCCTCTATGACCAAGAAATGATTAGCAACTCAGGACGGCATTATTCTCCTTGATGTTACAACTTTTTCAGAAAATCGTAGTGCAAATCCAGGTAGGGAAGTAGGCTTTATCTCCCATCTCATATCAATTGATTCCTGAACCTATTTTTTCTCACCGACTAGTGTCGTATTATATATTCCATTATTGGTCAGGCACAGTCTGATTACTTTTTCTAAACAGCTTATGGACATAGAAGTGCCAGAATGGCCATGTCCAGGCCTATAAATTGTGTTTTGATGGATGCACATAGGTGCGGCTGATACACATGCAGTCTAGTTCAAAAATTTCAGATTCAATCACTGGAATTGAATCATCATACCAAATCATACCTAGGTAAAGAAGCATGCTGCCGTTGAAGTGGAGAGCTTTTTTCACCTTTACCAAAGCCATCCTCAAGGTGAGCAAATTGTCGCTTAAAGCGATCCACACCACTGCATTAGCAAAAGCAGATTACAACCATGGTTATTTTGTTAACCAACTAAAATTGGATGAAATTCATTTCTGCTGCAGATGATACATGACACACAAGATAACTGCTGAGAATTGATATGTTAACAGAAAGTCTGAAACAACAAAAGAAACTACCCCGACCTATGATGTAGAAGTAAAGAAAAAAGTAATGTAATAAGGAATTCACCTTGGGTACATGAAACTAGTTTGCTCTCCCCCACGAAGAAATTCTTCCAACATTTGCGGATGATACTCGAGTATCTGTAAAACTTTGTGATTACTTTTTGAAATATTTAAACAACCAAAGAACTACAATCAAAAGATCATACCTCTCTATATATCAATTCCCGAAGATCATCTTTTGTCAATTTCCGTCTCTCAAACTCAAATTCGAGTTTTGAGATGGGAGTTGTTGATGGTTCACGGTCCACATTTGCTAATCCATGAAAGTAAGGATCAGCTAACGCCTGGAAACATGAATATAATAATGTTCTTACTAAAAGTGCATGCTTCCACAGAGACGAGAGAGTCATGTTTTGCTATAATCTACCTCCTCGGCGGACGGACGTTCTTTTGGATCAAAAGCTAATAGACGTTCAAGTAGGCGAAGTGCCTGGTGATCTGCATTTGGGAATTTTTTTGAAAAAGGAACTGGTTGTTTCTTACGCATACTTGCCAGATATCTTTTTGCTTTTTCGTTGCGAATCTGCCGATATTTACGATAGAACTACAGTCAAAAACAAGTTCAAACTCATAACAGAATGGAAAGTGAGACACGGGATAGTGAGCCAGTGGAAGTGACTCAAAATGTATACTAAGAGCTCGGAACAATTTAGGAGTATTATATCAAGGCGACGATGAAAATTAACGCACCAAAATACCAAAGGTTAGAGACAGTGGAGAAAGGTAATAGAACGTGCGAACTAACCCTTGCAATTGACTCAGGCGGTGGAGTACCAAGCAAGTCAGTCATGAGATCCAACTGGTGGACTACATTCTTCCCAGGAAAAAGTGGCTTTCCCGATAGCATTTCAGCAAATATGCATCCTATGCTCCAAATATCAATTGCGGGAGTGTACTGAAATGAAAAAGACAATCGAGCTGGTATGGTAAAGAAAAAGTAAAAAGTGCTTTGGTCGCAGCCAAAAAGGTGATGAGAAAATGAATAAGGCAACTGTTAACTTGCATTGCATTAACATCAAAAAATTGTTAACTTGCGTTAAGAGGCCTTAATAGAACTTACTTTGGAAAAGAAAGAGCCGCATAATTCAGGAGCACGATACCACCGAGTGGCAACATAATCCTTCACAAACATGCAAGTGTATCAGTATTGCAATGATGATCTTAACAATATACAACATGATAACACAAGATTTTCGAACGAACTAAGACATCTCGACTTGAATGGCTGACATACTTACTGTCCAGAAAATTGCTGATGGAGCGTCATTAAAAGATACACGAGCGAGCCCAAAATCACAAATTTTTAGTTTACAGTCTGCATTTGCAAGTATATTTTTTGGCTTCAAATCTCGATGGAACACATTTGCTGCAATTTTCAACAAAATTAATAATCACCGTCAGTAAGCAAACATAAAACAGTCGCTAAAAAGAATCCATGAACAGAATGACATGGCTCAGCGAACAAAAAAGCTAACCTGTATGTATGTATTTTAGACCACGTAAAAGCTGATAGAGGAAAAACTGATGGTGCTCAAGAGTAAGATCATCATTAGCCTTAATCACTTGGTGAAGATCAGACTCCATAAGCTCAAATACGACATAAATATCTTTAAATTCCCTTCTAGAAGGCGGAAGCATGATATGTTTAATTTCTACTAAGTCCGGATGACGAAGCAAACGCAAGAGCTTGATTTCTCTCAATATCCTAGTCGCATCGGACACATGTTCAAACACATCATTGATCTTCTTAATAGCAACCTTCTCTCCGGTGTGAGTGTCAATGGCAGATCCAACAACGCCATAACTTCCTTTCCCAACTACCTCTTGTACTTGGTATTGCGTAGCTTCCCCGTACTCAGTGAAAAATTCTGCCTCTCCACCCTAAACAGTCATTCACACCCCCTATAATGAGATCCAGACACAGACAAAAGAAGAAACAAAAAAACGGCCTTCCAAAGTCGAAAACCATTACAAAATAGAGATAAGATAAAAAAGCGAGCAATGCAACCTTATCTCGTTAATGCCAAGAATCATAAACAGACTGCTGGCAACACATGCTAAGATCGTTCTTAATTATTCTCCTTTCAGATACATTATAACCAACAAGACAATACAAGAGATCAGTCATAACTAACACATATCACCAATCCCTAATCTGAAACATTCATAAGCAGATCAACACATATCGAAAGTATTAAACAAAAACCTAGAAACAAAAAATCGAGAGTACAATAGAGGAACCTTTTGAAGAGAATCCATAAAAGGCAAGGGCGAGATAGTGAATGGAATACGATGAGGAACTCTGATAGGCGTCAAACCAGATAAATCAAAATCGTAAATAACTTCAAGGTCATCATTATCATCTCCATCTTCTCCGACTTGGTCCAGCGACAAGGAGGATGTCTCGCCTCGGGAATCGCTGTTGCTATTATTAGTATTAGTATTACTAGTTGATGTACTGCGCCGTTGAAACCATCGACGTACTCCACCAACAAATGTACCACTTCCTCCCATCTAACGCTCCGCCTAATTTAAGGCGATCGCTATGTTGACTTGCTCGAGATGCTTCGAGATCTGGTTCGTAGTTGGTTACTCGGAATTCGACTATGAGCAGATCGATCTTCGCGGACTGCTGATGTGTGTGTTTGGCGATTTGACTAGTGGAGGATTTAGAGAAGCTGGTCGCCGGGGTTTGATATGGATATTTTTGTCGCATTTGAGTCGTTTCGAAGGTGAAGGTGAAGGTGCAGCGTAAACTATGAGGGTTTATACAGAGGATTATTACGGATCTGGATTGACTGACGTGTGTGTACCGGATTTGTTGTTTTGGGCCCACATTTTTGAACAACTGCACTGCAGAACTGAAGTCTCAAGTCAGTAATAAATTATTCCGACTACTACTGAACAAAAATTTGGTACTCAAATCATGACACGATGCCGTTTAAATGTCTCAGTTTGGACCTAATTAGTAACTGTAGCTAGGCAATGAATTTAAAAACAAAAAAAGGTGATACTGTTTAGAACTTCAAAAATGACAACTCCTGTTTGTTCATTCATCAACACAAATTTATGATGTTCTTTACCTATATGTACTGACTACAGTTACAGGCTGATTCAAGTTTACGTACAAAAACATCAGTTTTTAGCTCGAATGTCGAACGTATTTGTCAGGACTACTTCCAAACTCAATGCGGTATTACATTATGGAGATTCAAGCTTGTTATTAGAAATCAAATACCTAACAGCTAAGCTTCTGCTGCACCTTATACAGAATGTTACTTTACTTACCAAATGATAGATTCCTGCTTTGTCGAACATCCGACAAAAAGGAGTACCAACTACATCTAAGCATGAAGTAAAAAATATTGAGTAGAGTTTACAAATGACACGTTCACAATCTAAATTAATTGGAACTAATGTCAATTGTGAATAATGTGCTCTGCTTGATTGACACACATCTTAGTTCATACGTCATATGAGTATAAACGTATAATTAATTGGATATGAGTGAAATTCTGTGATCCTCTTTTATAAAAAGAAGAAGGGAAAAAAAAATATAACTAAAAAAAATTTAATCATTAAATGACCTTGCAAAAACACAGCATAGCAAAAAAAAAACATTTTCAAGAACGTGATTCACATCAGCCATCCCTGCATCTTCCAGAACTCTCATGTTCTGTTCTGATTCACGGAAAAAGTGACCAACATGACAAGAAAATGTTAACGGTTACCAGGGAAAAAAAAAAGGTATAATCTTTTTGTTATGCAACAAGCACCTTGAATATATGACAACTTAGTCATAATTTTTTGAAATAGTAATAAGAAAGAGGGTATATTAAGAGCGCAAAGAAGGCAATAGAAACACCCGGCCGCAAAAATGAGTTTTGGCAATGAAAAGTCCTTGATGAATGCTCTCCTGATGATTCACATCAGCCATCACTGTATCTTTTTAGCAATGAAAAGTCCCCAACGCTGCTCTCCTGATGAGCCTCTTGCCAGCTTTGCCTTCCATTCCCCAACAATTTCATTGTAATCCTCCTGAGGAACGTACCGAACATAGTGAATATAGTTCAGATCACACCTTGAACTGGTGATGATGATGATGTACTTTTACCTCAGAGAAGTCCTCGATGAATGCGTCTTTGTCCCTCTCCACATTATCCAATTCTTTTTGTAGAACTCAGATGAACTGAACACAATATAACATATAGGAGTTAAACGTGCACTGGCTGCTGTAAACAAAGTGTTCACTGGAACTCTGAACTAACCTGATCTGTTCTATCTTCAGCACGAGCATTCCTGAAACCAGCATTACTGAGCATCTACAAATGTTCGCAAAATCACACTTTGTTAGAATGCAGTTTCATACACAGCACAGTGAAGTCATAAATGGTTCGGAAAAAAACAAAAACAAAAAACTTTGTAGCTACCTGTCCAAACTCTTCCACGTCATGCAGATCATACCCTCTTTGCTTAATATATTTAGCAAATTCTGGTGACGGAGGCCCAGCGTTTTTGCAGTAATCAGTAATCAACACTTTACCTCCTGGTTTCGACCATGTGTAGAAAGCTCTGAATAATGCAGGTTTATCCTGATCATGAAATAAGTGGCATACTCACCTCAGTTACCATGATAATAAATTAACAATAATCTTATGATAAATTTTCCACATATCGCGGGAGTGCAGTACATATAAAATCTAGAGCGTTTAGAATTTGATAGGAATATCTTTTGCAACCTTGTCCAGGTACAATTCGTAAGGTCAACTGATCAAAATATTTCAACTAGACTGGCCTTATAAATATGCATGAGCGTGCCTCTTCGGTGACAACAAGCATGGACTGACAAAAATGTATTAAAAAAATCAAGTAGGATACAATGGATGTAAGCTACCTGAATATGGAGAATCGTGTCACGGCTGTAGATTACATCAAATGTGTTATCTGGATATGTTTTCTTTGTGCAATCAGCAACCTCAAATTCTTCGACCATGCAGTCCAGTCCAATGGCACGCTCAAGAGCCAAACAAACCATGTTGATAGACAGATCAATGCCAACAACTTCAACTTGATAATTCTCGGCCATATAAAAATCACCACTGCCAATGCCACAGCGGCACAGCCTACATCAAGAACCTTCTGCCCAGGCTTAAGGTCCAGCTTCACCATAAATTCCTTCGTAGTATCTGGTCAAGCAATAGACGGTACTAACAATCAATCGACGAATCTCAGTCAACACAAGTATTCTAGGCATGATTGCTCTATTTATAAAGAAAAATTTTATGTACATTGCTAGTGCTTACGCGTTATGAACACAAGTATTCTAGGCAAAGTGGCAAACCTTAGTGTAAAATCTTGGTCCTCGGTAGCACTTTTGATTGCTTTCTACAATCTAGGCAAAGTTGCAAACTAAAACAGGAAATCGTTATCGCTTTCTACAGGTTCCTTTATAGCACTTTTGATTAGCTAACTTAACTCATAGACTTTTTTTGGTGGTAAAATGACACCTCTTCATCTGACAGATACATCAGCAACCAATTGGAGAAGATTAAGTCAATAGACTTTGCAGGGATCTCCAGGTCTTGGGATGTCACATCAGCACATAAAAATGTAACATTCTTGTAATGACCATTAATGCATTTCAGCCACAAAGTACACACTAAATACATAATTCTAAAAATGCATAAGAAATGTAAGACTGCTATATTTTGGAAACACCGGTTCATATACCATCACTATAAAAATAACTTGTGCGACTCATGCAACACAATATACGTGTTTAGAATTACCTTCTTTATAACACTCTCAATGAAATCAAGCGCCAGAACAACACCAGTCCTTTTAGCTAATTCACCAGTAAACCGACCGATCCCTGTTCCAAGTTCCAGCACTGTTTTGCCCTCAAGCGGTGGCAGCAGGGATATCACCTGAGCACAACAACACAACACATAAGCCACCATGTCTATGCCATTCCAGAATCCAAATAAATACCAGGAAAATATAGATTCGAAAACAATGTGTGAAAATGAACACCTCAGGGCGCTCCTCCTTGTCGAGATCAGCAGCTTTGGAATCAAGCATCGTAGCCTCAACAGTGAGGTCAGAAGAATGCTCAATCCAGTACTTCTTCTGCACCTCCCTCTCAACGCCTGAAACCAAATTAAATCCAGTCAAATCAATTTACAAAATAATTATTTCAAAATGTCAAACTATTAAAGCCAATGATCACCACCTTGAGCAGAAATCATGGTAAGAAGATGTGTGATACTGATACAGGTAGGGCTAGGAACCTTCGACGGCGAGATGTGTTGATAGCAGGATGAGAGTGAATGAAGGATGATCATATATTTGATTTGGTTTTAAAAGTGTCTTCACGATCTTTTAATTCTTACCAGAGCAGTTTCAAAGGTTCATATTGTATTGTGCATGGAGATTGGAAGTGAGGAATTCAGTTGTGTGATCTTGTCCGAATTGTCAGGCAAAAGGGTAATTCTTTCTCAGTCGAACTCACCTAATTGAAGAACATGAAGTTTTCATGAAACCAATATACCAAGGGGCTCGCACACTAGTGGAAACAGACACTTTTGCGACGGGGCTTAAAATGTCGCTTTAGATGGATTTGGGTTGCTTGACACTTATGTAACAAAAAACGTGTCGCATTTGATCTGTCACGAACGCAGCGTGACGTAAGTCAGTTGTGACAAGTTAGGTATTTGCATGTCACGTGC
>JAWWMW010000067.1:0-17036 GCA_035048345.1 Echeveria elegans | reverse complement strand
GGTTTAGGCCTATAATGACAAAGTCAACATAAACTTAAGATTTTTTTTGAAAGTCAACTAAGAAGTTGAGGATTTAAGTGGGCAAAACTGAGTTGAGGTTTTAAATGGACAAAACTGAGAAGTTGGGGATTTAAATGGGGAATAATGTCATTTAAATCTCCAACTTCTCAGTTTTGCCCATTTAAATCTTCAAATCATTTATGCCTATATAAATCCTCAACTTTCTAGTTGACTTTCAAAAAAAATCTTAAATTTATGTTGACTTTGTCATTATAGGCCTAAACCCTAAACCCTAAATTCTCAACTGATGCCTATAATGGCAAAGTCAACATAAACTTAAGACTTTTTTGAAAGTCAACTAAGAAGTTGAGGATTTAAATAGGCAAAATTGAGTTGAGGATTTAAATGGGCAAAACTGAGAAGTTCAGGATTTAAATGACAGTTTTCCCGATTTAAATGACATTATTCCCAAAATTTTTTATAGGGTCTGTTCTTTTGAGTTTAATTTAAAGTCAGTTCAGTTCAGTTGATAAACATTAACATAAAATGTAATTCCAATAAATATGAATATTTACTAATAACATAAGAATGGAAAAAATATATTCAATAAATATAATAAAAATATAATATTACATAAGTTATTCATCAGTGTCCATGTCCAGGACATCTTCATTATCGATATTGTTTTCCTCAATTTGAAATGTTATTGTATCTCGCAACTGATTCATTTGTGTTTTTCGATGGTCTTCAAAAATATCAAAATCTCCAAATCCATTTATCAATTCATGCGCTACGATAGAGATTTGTAGTTGATGCATCTTAATAAAGTTGTGGAGCGTAAAAGTTGCAAGTATGATATCCATCTGACACACATCTTCTGATTAGGGCATGCATTTAAGAATCTTCCAATTCTTTTTTAAAACGTCAATGGATCTTTCAATGGTGGTTCGCAAAGATGAATGTCGATAATTAAACTTTTCAAAAATTCCGGTAGGTGGATGACCATGTGCTAAATATCCAAGTGTATTCGGATAACCAGAGTCCACTAAATAATATTTTCCTGCAAAAAAATAGAGTAATCAATCATGTGAATAATATGAAACACATAATAACCATAACACAAATTTATACCTGGAGGTGGATGTGGAAAACAAAAAGCATGTCGAATGAGCAACACGCCAAGACATTCCATGTTTTGTTTCCTTTACGACCTCGATATTGAATGCCTTTATCGTCTCCTATTACCGCGTCTATGTGAGTGCCATTCATAGCCCCAATACAATCCTACATACAAATAAAGTTTAAAAAATCTTAAAATGAAGTATTAGTTTAAAATTTTGATAAAACAATTTACAAGTATGTTTTGCAATATTTTGTTGGGAACTTGATCCAAAGATGTATGTTTTGCATTTGATGTATCCTAATTAAGTTGTTGAGCGTAAATGTTGCAAGTATGATACTTTTTGTAGCATACATTTTATGATAGAGTCGTATCTCTTTTTTATCTTTACTTTTTCAAGTGTTGAAAAACTTTCAGTTCAGTTTCATTTCATGTCAAAAGAACAGACCTTTACTGCTTCAAGTAATTGTAGAATTTAAAAAAAATAATTCAAATCCAACAGCCTAACTATTTGTAGACTTTTTCACATTACAATCAGACCACCAAACAACAGAGTAAGAAAACAAACAAACACCTTCAAAAAAAAAATATCGAAAAGTGGCTCTCATTTCTCTGTGCTGTAAATTCGGTTCGAGTTGGAGGTGCGATTTCGATCCCGAGCTTCCTTCTCCGATTCTGATTCGTAAGACTTCACTTCTGACCGTTTTCTTTTCCCCTTCCTTTTTTTTTGATCTTAAATTTATTTGTACTTGCGCTGCGCGTGGCGGTCGTCTCGATTGTCAATCTCAAGTCGGCGCCGACTGCGTGATCGGATTGGTCGAACCTTATCTTCTTCTTGTTGTACATGGTTCAATTGTTCCGCGTGTATTGTTTCTATGTATCAGATTTTTATTTAATCAGGTTAGGGTTTGTCACTTGTGATCTGCCTGCTTTCATTCGCAGTCTGCAGATTGCAACTGTATTAGATTGCTATATATGTGCTGATGTTGGTATTGGGGCCTAAATATTAGATGAACGTGTGAAGGAATATGTGTTTAGGTGATTATGATGAGCTAAATGGTTGATTTTTTTTATTTTTATTTTAAGGCAATTATGTTGGCAAGTAAAAATTTGAGGAGAAAGATTGATTGCATATGGTTGTGGGTTATTATATTTAACTGTTAGCACAGCTGCCAGTAGTTTAGAAGCTGGGTTCCTGTGTAGTGCGTGAGTCGAATGGTTATGGAGATGAATTATAATCATAAAATCTTGTAGAGTAACTGGGAAAGCCATTTCATAGTTTCTGGTTAAACAGGTGGTCATTTGGTATTGAAGTTTCCAGAATTGAAATGATCCAGGCTTTTCGGATCCGTCCATTTTTGTTATAAAAAAAAAGAAGTTGATTAGGGTAAATGACGGTGTAAATGAAGATGTATTTGAAGAAGTTTTTGACTTATATTGGTTCATTTGAGCTAGTATATCACTAGCAAACTCACCATGTTTAAAGTTATTTCATTTTAGATTATTAGGTTATGGTTAGTCCTTAACGTAGGCAAGAAGTTTTATTTGCTATGCGTATCAGCTGCCAATCCCTATTCTTTTGTGTGACACGTGTCATTCCTCTCATGCGTATATCATGTTCACAACTTCACGGGTGCTATGCGATTTAAAGCAAATATCCACTATACCTTATTAAACCCTAATTTGAATTGTTCCATCTGTTGGTCATCTTTTGTAGATAAAGGTCATTCCGCCTTGTTGTAACTTTGGCTTTTTTAGGTTTCATCAGTAGGAATAAGAAATATCTATTTTGATTAACCGAGCCTCATTGTTAACAGAAAGTTGGCTGGCTCTACATGTCTTGATATCCATAGGGACTTAAGTCTTTCACAACGCTTGTTTGTCTAATATTTCATCGATATCACCTAAATTTTATTTGATTATTCCTTCAGGTTTCTGCAATGCATCGCGTGGGCAGTGCAGGAAACACAGCGAATTCAGTACGCCCTCGCAAGGAGAAGCGATTGACATACTTGTTGAATGACGGCGATGAAACCAAAGTAAGTACTGTAGTTTTTTATTTTGACAAGTTAGTGTGATAACTTTTATTACGCATAATCTGGATAACTTTGACGATGTTGTTAGCCTAGAAATTCTATTCATCCCCATAAATATGTTTCTATTAAGTGTAAGGCGAGCAAGTTTTGCTCGCTAACATTTCCTTTACAGAACCATTTCTGGGTCTTTGCAGCACTTTGCGGGCATAAATTGTCTGTCTATACTGAAGTCGCCCACAACTGATGGGCCACATTACTTATTCTCGGGGAGTCGCGATGGAACTGTGAAAAGATGGGAAATATCTGACGACAGCGCTACATGCTCGGCTAATTTTGAGTCACATGTTGACTGGGTATACTTCCCTTACAGGATTTGTAGCTGTTTTATATTTTGTGGTTATTTAGATACCATTTCTTAGAGATGTACGCTTTGAACTGTACCATTTCAACTTTTATTTCATAGTGTTTCTTATTTCAGGCTGATCCTGTATAGTGTCCGAGTAACACTTCTTTCTTTTGTGAAGGTGAACGATGCAGTGATTGTCGCTGGTGACACCCTTGTATCATGTTCCTCTGATGCCACGTTAAAGGTTTCTAGACATAATCCGTTGCTTCAATTACTGTTTCAAGTCTCAGATTCAGAATTTTTTTGACTTCTCTCTGGTTTACCTGCCGAGGTACATCAGACATGGAATTGCTTGGGTGATGGGATATGCACCAAGACTTTCACTCAACATTCTGATTATGTTACTTGTCTGGCTGCAGCAGATAATAATGTAATATCCATTTCCACCTTACTGTCTAAATAGCACAAATTTCTTTTCATTTTTGATTTAGTATTCAATAGGGTTTTCAGCGTGTAGTGAGGTCTATCCAGCTCCTACTCAACATGAAATGAACTGAAAAGTTAACATTTTACTTTAACAATAAAAACCATATTTCAAGAAAATACTGCATAAACCTCAAGAGTAAGCTGCAATAGGCCCATCATAGCATATTAAAGTGGGCTGGTGTGTATGATATACCCGCACTCAAGGTTTGACTCTTGATGGGGATGGTGATGGATACCGGTGGGACATAGTTCTTAGTCTTATGCTGTCTCTGGAAGAGATGTCCATTCTTATCAAGACCTCAAACAAGTCTTCTATAAGCATCTGCTAGTAGTAACTAGTAAACTCCTGTCACCGTTTTTGATGCGTTTATAGTGCATTTACTCTAGAGCAAAATTGTTGCTTCCGGAGGCCTAGGAGGGGAGGTATTTATATGGGATCTTGAAGCTGCACTTGCTCCCGTCTCTAAAACGATTGATGCAGCTGAAGGGGATGATTCAAACAGCAGAAATGGTCCAGTCAATACATTACACACGACTAGCCAGCGAACCATCAGCTCAAACAACAATATATCACTGCACCCACCTCAGGCTCAAGGGTATGCTCCAGTAGCTGCCAAAGGGCACAAGGAATCAGTTTATTCAATGGCGATAAATGATAGTGGAACGATTCTTGTTTCTGGTGGTACAGAAAAGGTATTTATTCTTTATTGTAATTTTTTTTTGTTATTCAATTGTTTATAAGACTCCCACTGCAGAATATAACAGACAAGCATCTCATTAGTCATTACATTTCCACCGTTCAGGTTGTACGTGTTTGGGATCCTAGATCTGGTGCTAAGACCATGAAGCTTAGAGGGCATACTGATAATATCAGAGCCTTGCTTCTTGATTCTACTGGGAGGTGGGACAATAAGTGTATGCATGTGTTTGAACCCTTTTAAATCATAATTTTTTGAGTTTCTGCATCTGGGTCTCTCGATACATTAAAAGTATTTGTTTGTTTCAATTTATATTATGGTCATTTTTGGTCTAAAACATATGCAATAGAACCTTGGCGAAAGCTGCTTATTTACCTAATGACTGCTTATTGTTCTCAACTTTTAGTTTCAGCAACTGACATTTTATTTTTCATGACTATCAGGTTCTGTCTTTCAGGATCCTCTGATTTTATGATTAGGTAAACTCATCTTATGATTCTGATGTATCTAAATCCTTGTTGACCCTAATTGTGACAAACTATTTGAACACTATTAACTGAGGTTGCTTCTTTTCTAGTTGGTTACTTGTTATTTGTTAGTTGGTAATCTGTATTGGCTCTTGTAGAGTATGAAGAATTGGTTCCAGAAACATTTTATATAGGTAGAGAGTTTATTGTTTCTATAATTTCTGAGTTTGACATCTGCCCCCATCCATCATGTCATTTAGTGATCGCTTTTGTGATTGTGGTAAATGCCTATGATTGATTATGGATTTGTGATTCAATAATACCTTTTTGTTCAAATATGCATTTGATTTGTTTTCTGCAGAAACAGTTTTGTCAACTCCATGATCCATGAATATGTAATGTCATTTACAGGTTATGGGATTTAGGGCAGCAACGCTGTATACACTCGTATGCTGTTCATACCGATTCTGTTTGGGCACTTGCCAGCACCCCAACATTCAGTCACGTTTATAGCGGTGGAAGAGATCAATCGGTGAGTATATTTGAGTGGAGTTGTATATCTGATTGGATAGTGGTTTATTTCCTTACATATTGAATGGTAGTTCTCATACTTCTCTTTCTATTGTCACCACACAGCTATACGTGACAGACTTGTCAACAAGAGACAGTCTTTTGCTTTGTAGAAGAGAGACCCCTATTTTGCAACTATCCTTGCAGGATGATAATATATGGGTTGCCTCAACAGACTCATCAATAGAAAGATGGCCTGCAGAAGGGCGGAGCCCTCAGAAGGTTTTTCAAAAGGGAGTTTCATTCTTAGCGGGAAACTTGTCATTTTCAAGGGCGCGTGTTTCTTTGGAAGGGTCTAATCCGGTAAATTTCCTATTTATAGTTCAGTTCCATTTGATGTTTGTTTGATTTGATTATTACTGCTACTATTTGGGAGCTTGTTTTGGTAAATCGGATCTCATTTCTAAGTCATGCATTGTTTCAATTTGATTTAGCAGGCTTCTGTTCATAGAGAACCTAATCTTGTCATTCCCGGGGGCCCAGGAGCAGTGAAACATGAGATCTTAAACAACAGAAGGCATATTCTGGCCCAGGTAACTACATATTTGTCTGATTATCTTATCTATTATCTTTATATATCTCATTTGATTTTTCTATCGTTGAAATACCTTGACAGATATCTGTTCATTGTAGGATACAAATGATTCTGTTAAACTATGGGATATAACTCGCGGTGTTGTTATAGAGGATTATGGGAAGGTATCTTATTCTTTCCTTATGTTTTTAATCCATCCCGTGATTGAGAAATTGCTGAAGTTTCCATTGAAGGAGAAGATATCGTTATAAAAAAGAATATAGCAAGCTACTTGATATGACTTGTAGGTTTTACGTGACTCATGCCATTTGAATATTTTCATTTAGGTTTCCTTTGATCTCAAGAAGGATGAGCTATTCGAGATGGTACAGACATGTAGCTAGGTTTTATTTTGTTTGTTATTCAGCAAAACAGTTTTTCACTAAGATCTCCTGCACCTTTCAGGTTAGCATCCCTGCATGGTTCACTGTTGATACTAAGCTCGGCGGCTTATCAATACATTTGGATACACCCCAGTGTTTTTCGGCAGAAATGTACTCTGTGGATCTTAACATTCCAGGGAAACCTGAAGATGATAAGGTACACATTTATTTCTAATGCATCTGTCTGTTTTAAAGCACTCTTTTTGTAATTATGATTTTCAAGAAGTCATAAAAACAGTTCGTTTTGTCATGGGAATCTACTTTCTGGCCAGACCTATAAGGAGCGGGTGCGGCATTTTCAGATCTTATGCCCTGGATATCATATTTAAATTTGTGCCCACACCCTAGTTTTGTAGAGGTCTATATAGATTTGTAATCAGTCATCACTATTTCCTAGATTGTTTCCTTTATGTTTGTCACTTTTATGGTTTTTTGCTTTGGTTATTGTTACTCATTTATCAGATATCAACAAGCATTTGATATTTTGTGTCAATAATAGGATTACATGAACCAGTTATTATGTAGCTTCACCGTCATTCCGTAAAGTTAACATGAAGATGTTCTGGAGTGTTAAAGCTTCAATTGCTTATTGGCATTTACAAGTGAATGGATGATTTTGCTTAGTGCATAATATTTTAAATTTCCCCAGAGAGGTCGTACTATATCTGGTAACTGGTTGAAGTACAATGTCTCCATGCCAATGGTCACTAATTATGAAGTGAGTGTAAAATATTTTACATGACGTTGTGTAGGTTAATCTGGCCCGTGAGACACTTAAAGGTTTGCTGGCTCATTGGTTATGCAAAAGAAAGCAGAGATTTGGATCACAAGCAGTAAGCAATGGTGACACTTCATCCAGAAAAGATTTGTCAACTAAAAGCCTTACACATTCAAAGCTTGATGCGGAAAGTAATGTTGAAAACGACTCCATCGTGTACCCTCCTTTCGAGTTTTCATCTGCGTCTCCTCCTTCCATCATCACTGAGGGTTCTAGTGGAGGTCCGTGGAGAAAGAAGATCACCCATTTAGATGGAACTGAAGATGAGAAGGACTTTCCTTGGTGGTGTCTTGACGCCGTGTTGAACAATCGCCTACCACCTAGAGAAAATACAAAGTAATTACCTGAGAAGAAACAATCTCGTTGCTTGCATTGATGTTTTGGGAATATTGTAGTCAATGGTGTCAGCTTGGTATGTGGCCCTAGTGTTTTGAACTATATGTGGAATAGTTTTAGTCATCATAGATTTTAGGGTTTATGGCTAGTATTGGTGGTGTATTCTATTTTCTATGCATGTTAGTTAGATTTGGGTTATGTGTGATGCTTCATGCATGGAATTATTCATTTTGTAATTAACGCGGCGGACATTTTTATGAGTGCCGGTACTCCCTAAACTGCTTTAGTGAGGTAAATTACTGATGCTTGTGGGCTTATAAATGGTAAAATGTGTCTGATATTGAACCTTGATTTTTGCAGGTGCAGCTTTTACCTGCAACCATGTGAGGGTTCCGCTGTCCAAATTCTCACCCAAGGAAAACTCAGTGCACCCCGGATTTTGAGAATTCACAAGGTAAGTACTCTGTCTGGTATGGTGAAAGATGACCTATCGTACTACTTGACCTTGTAGGAAACAACCATAAAACAAAATATGATGCTAAAGATTGAACTCAAATGATATATGCAATAAAACAATCTATAAGAACTTTGGTTAAAGATTGACTTATTATTATAGTTGTTTCCTTTTAACACTCGTTTCATGATACGGGAAATCCTGTTGGTTAATTTAGAAATATAAGGCCTGTAAGAAGATATGTTGTCTGTAAGAAGATAAACAAGATTTAGTGTCCTGAGAATAAATTAATAACATATACATATACTAATGTCAAATACTATATGAAAATCAGTAGTTTTTAATCGTAATAATAAAGAGTCCCGTGTTAGATATCGTAGTGCTTAAAGAAGTCTGATGTTGATAATGCATGCGGAATTCATAACTCCCTATGCATCATGCTATAATTTATCATCTTTCTTTTTCTCCTAATTTAAAGCTAACTGTGGCATGATATTTCTGCTGCATAGGTTGTGAACTATGTATTGGAGAAGATGGTCCTCGAGAGACCTCTGGATAGCTTTAATGTAGACGGGCCTCCCTCTGCTGGAGGTCTATCACATCATTCATCTATTGGAGATGTATCCTCGCGGGGTCAAAGCTCAAAGCTCAAACCTTCTATTGAGATTTTGTGCAATAATCAGGTATGTTACGTTCAACAGTCAGATAATGGACAATGCCTGATAATGACACTCGATTACTCTTATCGGGTCTCAAGCTCCTGTTATCATTGTTTCAGGTTTTACTCCCTGAGATGAGTTTAGCCACTGTTCGAGCTTATATCTGGAAGAAGGCTGAAGACTTGGTTCTTAACTACAGATGAAGGATACTTACTGAAAGTGGACAAGCTTTTTCAATAAAAGGTGTGAAACTATTGCGATATATATTGAAACAACAGAAGTACAATTTTAATTGTTCCTTCAATATTTCATGATTTACTTTCTTCAACTTGGATATTCTGTTTCTGTTCGATATTTGGAATTCTTCTGACTGAAGGGTTTATTGTATGGGCAGACTTCTCACATCACAACAACATTAAAATCTCACCGTTGTGTAACGAGATTGTGCTCCGATGATGTTGACATCCATATGTTGTAATTACTGCCTTGTCAACTGCTGGTGACACCAGAGCCATTGTAGTTGTGTAAGTTCAATCTTC
Source organism: Echeveria elegans (assembly GCA_035048345.1). Taxonomy (NCBI): domain Eukaryota; kingdom Viridiplantae; phylum Streptophyta; class Magnoliopsida; order Saxifragales; family Crassulaceae; genus Echeveria; species Echeveria elegans. The sequence continues at coordinate 7,590 of JAWWMW010000067.1, read as the reverse complement.
AATGCGAAGGAGCATGCTGCTTCTCCCCTGTGTTATGTAGAAATGTGAACGGATCTCAAGGAAAGTCAAGTTACTTGGATTCTGAAGTGAAAATTATGTACCGTTTTGGTCACTGATATTTCTTTTTCTCTTGGAATGGATGAGCTGAATTCCTAGAAACATGTTTCTTTAAAATAGCGTTTTAAAACACAAACTCTTAGAGTTTACGTTCTTAAGTATGGATTTTGAGTTGACTCATAGGTTAACTCCTGGGTTGGAACGATTTTGCCATGACTTACTCTCACGGCAAAGATTTTTTTTTCAATATAGTAAAAAGCAACTTTCTTAAACACCAATTTGTTTGTCAATATGATCGAAAAGGCACGTAATCTTCTTCTCTTATTACCAAGATTAAATTAAAAATCACCCATAAAATTATGGGGTTTACCAAAAGTCACACGTCAAATCAGATTTTCTAAACATATCTATTAAAATATTTTCTTACCAAGAACTACAGATTAAAAACTTATAAAACCCACCAATCGATAATTAATTCCTAATAAAATATTTATATTTTGTTCAAAAAATTAATAAAAAAACTTAAAAACATTCAAAACTTCATAAAAAAATATTAAAAGTCACTCATTTAGTTTTAATTTTAATAAAAAATAATATTATCTTTAAATTAATTTAATATTTTTAAATTTCATCAAAATTTTATTTAAAATACAAAAAATAGTGACCACGCAATACTTGTTTTGATGGATTTGTTCATAAAAATTTGATTTTTTTTGAGTTTCTAAGTTTTTTTATGATTTTTTTCAAAAAATTTGAATTTCCCCCACTATATAATTTACAAAGCTAATAAAAAATAGAAAAATGAGTCAAAAAATTCCAATTTTTTTGAATAAATTAATCGGCACCAATACCAAATAATCGAAAAGCAACACCCAACGGCCTATATAAATCAGCCTTCGGTATGCATTTTATTATAACTTTCGAGTGAGAAAATTAGATAGATGGATAGAGAAGATAATCTTCTGGAGTTTTTCAAGGTTTATATTATACAACACAGTTCTGAGAAAATAGTAAGTTTATTTTATATATTTATAATAAGTTGTAATTATATGAGATTTGACCATTTTAATTTTTTATTGTAGTTGATACTACGAGAGTTTATACCTTTTCTTGGTACGAAAAAAATCGGTTTCGGTAATTTGACCGGTCCAAGCGGAAAAACTTGGAGAGTTACTTTGTCAGAGGAGGATGAAGATTTATATTTTACTCATGGGTGGAAAGAGTTTATAAAGGACAATATGGTGAAAGAATGCGATTTTTTTTAAATATAATGATAATTTGATGTTTACTGTCACCATATATGATGAAACTATGAGTAAGAAAGATGTAAACTATGATGATCAATATTTTTTTATAAAGCTAATTTACTTCAACGTGTTCGTTAAATTAATTATATTTTCTTTTAAAATAAATATTTGCATCCACGAGGTCACTATAATATATATTTTTTAAAAGAATAAATATTCGCGTCCACGTGGTCGCTAATATTAATTCAATTTTTTAAAAAGAATTTGTTTTTTTTGAAATATGTAATATTAAATAAAGATCGTGTCGCTAATATTTGCCGCTAAATTTTTTTCACCAAACTTTGCAACCACGTGGTCGCTAAATGGACGCTGATTTTTTTCGCCAAATATTCTCACACAAATTAGCATCCAAAAGCTAATATGCGTTCACATGGTTGCTAATGAGGTTTGGACGCTAAATATCGCGTCCACGTTGCTTTAGCGACCATGTGGACGCAAATTAGCGTCCATTTTTGGTTGGATGCTAATTCCTGGACGCTAATTAAGCAGATTGGTGTAGTGACGAAATTCCAACTCTGTATCACTCGCAAACTAGTGGACAAGTCGAGGTTTCTAATATAGAAATCAAGAGCATCTTGAAAAAGACTGTGAATGGATCCAGAAAGGATTGGACATCGAAACTAAATGAAGCTTTGTTGGCATATAGGACAACCTTCAAAACCCCGATTGTCATGTCCCTGTACAAACTTGTCTTTGGAAAATCATGTCACTTGCCTGTCGAGATAGAATATAAGGCAATATAGGCCATAAAAGATTTAAACTTTGACGCCACGACTGCCGGCGAACATCGACTACTCCAGGTACACAAACTTGACGAGATACACCTAAAATCATATGTAAACGCCAGGATCTACAAAGGGAAGACCAAATTATGGCACGATAGAAAAACTTGTGAGAAAACATTCCATGAAGGGAACAAAGTACTACTTTATAACTCAAGACTTAGACTATTTTCTGGAAAACTAAATCGCGATGATATGGACCACACACAATTTGTAAAGTGTTTAGAGATGGACATATTGTGTTAATCGGCAAAGATGGGTCCCATTTCAAAGTTAATGGTCACTGGGTAAAACATTACCACGAAGGAGAATGCTTACTGATCGAAAAACTCAACCTAATGAATCCGGGAAAGGCTGAAAATTATTCTGGAGCAGCGCCATTTGAGAAGGGATCCTAGCGAAGGACTTTACGAATGTGATTCTTGTAGAAGGCACGACTACATCTAGGCATGTATGTCTTTATTTTTGTCTCCTTTATACTGAGTTAAAACCAAGTGTGGGGTACTTTGATCTTCGAAATATTATGAAGCAATATTTTCAATCGAGAAGAACCTACTTTTGACCGAAGAGAACCGAGTTTCAGTCAAGAAAAAGAAAAAATATATTCAAAAGCATGTGTTTCAATCAAAACACAAAATGTTTCAATCGGACCAACATCTCAGTACCACCTGTTTCGATCGAAATAAAAAAAGATCAAAACAAATCCAAAACTCCCAAAAGTCAGAATTCATATGATTTTATTCAATTAGAAACTATTTGAATAACCTCATCTTTAATATTTCTAATTTATAAAAAATCCTTCAAATTTCCAAATCCCTTGAATTCCTTGCCTTTTGATCTTCATGCCTACACTATAAAAACCCTTGTAACCCACTGATTTTTCTCACCATTCACTCTCAACTCTCAAAGAAAAATCAGATTTCTCTTCTATCAAAAACATGTCTCAAGCCACCCATTTCTCTCCAACAAACCTTCTTCCTCTTTGAAAATCCCACTTTTCTGAAGCTCAACTTTTACCCACTGTTAAGGCCAACCTTCGCCACGATGGACTACGAAAATCAGTGGTTTAATTTGTGTAAATCCATTGATTGGGTTAAGCCTATGGTGTGTTTGATAGAGCATATTTTGACGCTCGTTTAGGTCCTTAATACTAGGCCTGTATGTATATTGTTATGTATAAGATTACGCTTTTGGTGTATTTTTGTATTTCATGGCATAAAATGAAGAAATGATGAATATGGACTAAAAAGACGGATTTGAAGGCATTTTTTCCTCAGAAGAAAGTTTGGCTGAATCAGAAATGCAAATGCACGATATGCGCGCGCGAGCAGTTTGGTCGCGCACGACAATGTCCTAATCTGAGTTGGATTAGGAATTCTCTAAAAATTTGACCCGGAGTCAGATTGAAACGACTAATAGCTTGTTGGAAAGATAAAAAGAATATCTACAACTTTCATGAAGACATCAGAGCGAAAATCCGATGTTAAGGCGGTTGAAAGTTCAAATCAAGATGAAGGAGATATTGTTTCTAAAATTGATGAAGTATCCGAATTTTGCGGCTGACTTCTAGAGGAAGCAACATCAAGGAAACCCGATCAATACAAGAGACGAAGAAGTTGATATTTATCAAGAGGAGGAACTCGAATTTGGGAATTATCAAGTCATACTTTTGTTAGGATTTGAATATCCTCGAGGTTATCAAGAAGACCGGCCTATCACTATAAATGCAAGTGCTAGGCCGGCCAAAACAACACATCATCCATCATTCAGCAACCTTTACTCCATCACACATCCTTCTCTTCTTCAAAACCCTAGCCGCCGTCGATGAGAAAGCTTCAAACCAAGCAAGATTCCAATGAGACGGACGACCAACCATTTGTTTCTCTTCTCTTTTTCTTTTCTGTTACTTTTATATTATTTATGATGTTGTCTTTAGTCATGACAAGTTAAACACTTTGTATCGGTTATAGCTTGAACTTGTGTTAGTTTGCTTTGAGGCTTGTGCATGAACACTACAATCGTTTTATTATTAATTCCTTATAAACGTAATTGCATGAATTCGAAGTTTTACTTAAGGGAGGCTTTGACGGATAAACTTACTTAGATAATTAGTTTTCGATAGTCTAGCTAACTAGAGATTCTGGAAGGTGATAGTTAGAGGAGACCCTTGAGTACTTGCATGTTAGCGTGTGTGTTGGTCAAGAGAAGTATTAATAACATAGGAGTTGCACCGACTATCAGTATGTCCGATAAGGTACCTTGACGGGGAGTAGTTGGGTGAAACGTATTGTTAAACTGAGTAGTACCGAGGATAAATAAACTAGTACAAGGGATAGCTCAACGCCGATATACTTCATTATAATTAAGAACTTAATTGATTTCTTCTGCTTACTTTTCCCTGCAAACGAACAACAAACAAACCCTCAATCATTCTTTTAGTGTTTTTTACTGGAAAGAAAACGACCTTACAGGCTCTATGTGGGATCGACCCCTACTTAATCGCTATACTAGTGGTGTACGAGGGATAACAATTTGCTGCGCACAGCGACACGCGGTCAGTGTTGCCTTGCACCACACAAAGAAACTTTGACCGTGGTAGCAATAAGCGACCAAATGTAAGCCTAATTTAACAAATCCTCACTAAATATTCATTTAGTGATGGGGTTACCAGCATACAAAACTCTAGTGTACGAGTTTCTTGCCTCTTTCGCGATAACTCATGGCGAAAAGAGGTTCGATGAAAATTCAGCGTGGGAATTTCGGATCCAAAACAGAGATTTCCATTAGAAAAGAACTGAGGTCGTCTAATTTCTAGGTTTTTCAAAAATTGGAATACCCACCTCAACCACGGAGGAAAAACGGTTCAGATTCCTGGGACGATTGACCAGACCAAATCATTATAGAAGTTATTCATCTTCGTACTCTATACAGTGCGACGCGTGGAGATATGTTCATCGCCTCTTTGCAACAAACATCAATGGTCAACTCGAAACAGTGAACTACGTCACGGAAGAAGATTTGAACGTCATTTGGGCATTAGAGCAAGAAGAATCGGTGGACTTGTTTTTGATTTTCTCAAAGTGATTCAGTTACATGCAAGAGAAGTATAGTGTCAAGAAACTTGTGCGTCATTAAGGGTATTCTGGTCATTCATTTTATTCAAACTTGCAACGGTAACAATAGGCATCGGTTCATCTTGCACCTCTTCTGAAGATGATTGTTCCTGATTCCGCCTCAGATGTCCCTTCTTATGTCCATATTTGAATGTTTTCCTCTGTACAATCTGCTCTGAGCCAATTTGCGTAGATTGTTCGTCATGCAATTCCTTTTTTTTTTTCTTCACAAAATCGGGGTATCATGCTGAAACAGTCCACCTATGAAACAACATTACGGAAGTCTCTCATACTTGAAAGATACCCAAATCGATTTCCGAAAGTTCCTTTTTAAGAATACTCCTGAAACCACCGGTTTTGTTGTATCGAGTCTGATTTTAACTTTCACATATTGTCCCTCAAAGTCCCTTTGTTGTGGTCTGTCTGTTGCCTTCGTTTCCACAACATCCCCCGCGCAACTTGCAATTTTACTTGCATAATCATAACAGCGCAGTTCAGAGGGCAATCTTCTGATTTGGACCCATATATTGATTTTGGTGTTCTCAAAATCGTCCTCCGTCATCCCTTCCTCCCATTTTTGCATAAGTATAGATGTGGCATCTAAACACCAAGGTCCACCATTAAGAACCCTTTCCTGATCTTTTTCCGTATTGAAGTTAACTAACAAAACGTTTTTAGCCACTTTGTAGAAAATAGCAGGAGATGAAATTTTCCAGATTTGTTGTAGAACCTCCTCTATTGATTTCTTCTATACGGATCCCCCTGACACTAGTTTCAATAATACTGCCCACTTCAGTTTTTCCCCTGCTTCTGACCAGTTAATTGTGTCCAATGAAATTACCATCTTTCCAACAAGATTGGATATCAATCCGTTCATTGCTTCCTCCATCTTCTCCGTTTTCGTTGAAGTTTCCATACTCAACAACCCAAATCAAACAAAGTATCTGTAAATAACACCAAATTCGCCACTAAATAATGCAAGAGATTCCTCTGCGTAGGAATGTAACCGTTCGATTTCGACCGTCTAAAGCGAGGATATTTTTTTCAAAACATTCTTTTCATATTATCAACTGATGCTCCTCAATCTCCACTAATTACAGTACATGTATCACCAAAGAGCTTGAACATTAGGCTAGACGTCCGTAAGCTTATGGAAAAGAATCACCAGGGAGCAGCATAATATATCAGGTTTTGACCGAAAACCGCCCGTAAAATATGGATTTTTCCGATAGTCACCCCTAAAATGTGATATTACTCAAAACTATCCATTAAAATATTTTCTTGTCAATAGTCATCCATATAAAAATAATAAGTACAATAAACACTCACCCATCGACAATTTGTTGTTATAAAATTCGGTTAAAATTCAGAGACGTTCAAAACAGTAATTAAAAATCATTAAACAGTTTTTTAAATATTTTTGATAAAGTTTTGTGTTGAAATTTGGTAAAATTTTTAAATATCGAATTATATTTATACAAAATATTCTTAAGACATAATTTTTTTATTAAATATGAAACTAAATGGGAACTAAATGGGTGGCTTTCTTATATTTGTTTTCTAAAATTTTGAATGTTTTTAAATTTTTTTGTTATTTTTATTGAACAAATTATCGATGGGTGGGTGTTTATTGAACTAATTATTTTTATACTAGCGTACCGCCAGTCGTCCCGATGGGGATGCGGCGAGAACAGGAAGACCAATTTTTAGGTTTAAACCGGTCAGATATTAGTGGTCAAACCTCCAAAAAGTGGGGTATATCTCTTTAAGCAACGCCTGCACGATATTCTTTAGTAAAATGCGAAAGAATACTTCGCTATGCAAGCGTTGCAAAGTTGTGTGAGAGATTTGGATGTGTGGACAGAGTTTATATAGAGTAGATTTTTTAAGTTTGTAAAGTAGTTTAAGCGATGTGGGATAAAAGCGTTTTGAGCTTGAGTATTTGGGGTTTGAGACGGATTTTAGCAATGAATTTTATAGTTTTAGCGATGAAAAAAGTCATCGGTATATGTGTAGTTGAGGACATCCTATTCTATTATATAATAGACAAGTAGTGATTCCTTCGTCCCGACGAAAATTATTTCTCTGTTAAATTTAAATTTAAATTTTTTATTTTTTATTTTTAATTCCAACGGATATGCATTGTCCCGAATGTGCAATCAAAACGGTCAAACACGGCGTGACTCGATCGACAAACTTGTGGACCCGTGTGGTTTAATTTTTAAATTCTAATGGGTCAGGACGGACCCGGGCGTGTGTTGTGTATAAATTTTTAATTTTTAATTTTTAATTTTTAATTTTTAATTTTTAATTTTTAATTTTTAATTTTTA
>JAWWMW010000066.1:17974-29656 GCA_035048345.1 Echeveria elegans | reverse complement strand
TAAAAATAGTTGGAGAATAAGATAAAAATATTAAAATTTAGAAATTCATATGCACAAAAAATTTAAAAAAAAATTTGCGGAATACATTGATAAATTTGAAAGGAATCGAATGGAGAAATCAGAATAAAAATAATTTAAATTTAGAAAAAATAAAACTAGAGCAGTAAATGTTGGGAATAATATGGAGAATCGAACGAAGATATAAATAAAAACATATGCTCATGTCAGAGTCCCATCGGACGGCGGGCTCAACTCTAGTATGATAGAATACAATTTATAGTCAAATATGAAATGTCCAAAATATCCTCGCCTTCTATCATTTATTACAAATCATATCATCAGTCAAGTGTTGACCGTATTTGATCGTATTTAACTGCATATTTGATCAGGTAGATTTCAAATCTGTAATATGCCCGCATATTTGAGCAAATGTTAACCATATTTGACTGGGTAGATTCCGCGTCCGGGAATCGGGATGACGAGTGAGTGTATTAGACCATATTTTATCGATTATTAATAAAGTCTTTACGGTTTTTGACCGTATTTGGTCGAACATTTGATTAATTGTTGATCGTATTTAATCAGGTAGATTTCACATTTGAGATGACGTGTGAGCGTAGTGACCGTATTTTACCGAGTACTAAGACAATATTGACCATATTTGATTATGGACATTGCACATTCTGAATGATGGGTGATGAAAACAGTAGCGAATAATCCTATTTTATTTTTTGAAATTCATGCAACATGCGCCTGTTCCGACCACTTTCCCGTCGGGATGACGGGTGCCCATCTATATGATTCCCAATCTCAAGTTTTTATAAAGAAAATATTCTTTATAATGGTCAAGGTGCGAACATTATCGGAACTCAAGCCATAAATGCAATCAGAAGTTTGAACTATTAATTTCGTCGATTGAAGAATATGAACCGATCACTAAGCCGTTACTCATTATGCAAATCCCAAGCCACAAAATAAAATCCAAAAATACTAAATACAAATATAAAATTTATAGTTACTACAATAAAAAAAATATTACAAAAAACAAAAAGGCTATACAATTCATCGAGAACGTCCGCTCCGCTCCGATCCATTGTGCTCAAAATCATCGAGTCAAAGTCAACGTATCGTTTTCAATTTCAACCACCGACGCCACAGACCTCTGCGCTCACATCTCGATCCTCACTATTATATCCATTCCCATTTGCATTTCCGACAGCCACGCACAAATCAGCCTTCAGTCTTCAAAACTCAAGGTGCGTTTTTGAACTTGAATTTGTCTTCTTCTGGGATTAAATTGCTGTTAATCGTGTTTATATTGAGGTTTAGGGATCATTTTGGAATTTGATTGAATGGGAATTTTGTGTCTTTTGCTTTGATTTGGTTATGTTCTGCTGTGTCCGGGATGGAATCTTCGATTAGTGTTTTTCCCTTTTAAAGAATTTTTTTTCTCACGGGTTTTATGGTTTTTTGTTGTTGTTGAGTGAATTGGATACGAATGCGTAGTTTGGACGTAGACATTTGGTGAAGTTGAGGGGTTAAGATTGTGTATGATTTGCAGGTCACCGAGATTTGAGTCTTTATTTTACTTTAAAAATTATCTATATGGGAAGAGGCTTAGTTTGTAAATGTTATGATGGCGATTAATTCAATTTCCTATTGTTGAGTTGAGAACTTAGCATTCGCTTTCTATGTGGAAATTTCAGTTAAGCATATGCCTATGTGTGCCCTTTTCTTATTCGGGAATAGTTTGGGCATAGCTGATACTTATTATTAAGATGCATTATCATGTGCTATTGTGCTAGCTCGTCATTTATACTGAGTTTGGTGTTTGGTCATTGCTTTTTAAGCTCAACTACTATACAAAAAATTTATTGTAAGGTTTTCCGCTGGTAACACTGTTTTGGCGCCAGTCCATTTCCTCCATATTTTTTCGTTATTTTCTGAAATGGATTGTTTCTCTATCGACTCATAGATTATTTAGCAATTGTTAATTCAGTCAGTAGTTAGGAAACTGACTTTAGTTAGAGATTATGTTAAGGCTGTTTCTCTTATTGACTAGTATGTGATTGTGCACTTGTTAAGCGCCTTACTGTAAAAGCATTTCGATGATTTACACACACTTTTCATAATGTAACAAAACATCATTTGCTGTTGCCGCTCATGTTCAATTCCAAATCTGATTCCAGATAGAGTTGTGATCTGTAGTAAATGTAAGGAAATGGCATATCGCCTAACTTCTGAGTATTTACTTCAGTTTTCATCTTTGTAGATGACAACTGTGAAAGTGAGCAACATATCATTGGAAGTTAGCGAGAAGGATATCACAGAGTTCTTTTGTTTTTCCGGTGAAATTATTTATGTCGAAATGCATAGGTCTGTCCTCACATTAATATCCTTATATTATACTCTATCTTACACTCATAGTACTGACTCTGGTTTGATTGCTACCCAACTGCAGAGAAAGTGACACCACTCAGTTTGCATATGTTACTTACAAGGATTCACAGGGAGCGTTAACAGCAGTGCTACTATCGGTATGTCATTTATGTTTTGGCAGTAATATTCTTCAGCCTCAGTGTTGCCTTTTGCATTTGTGATTATCACACTCGTAATAAAAATGAAATCAACTTTCAGGGAGCCACCATTGGCGGGCTATGTGTTGTCATTACATCCGCCGAGGATTACCAGCTACCTCCTGAAGCCCTTGCACGGATAGCGGTACATTTTCTTATGCATAGAGCTTTATATACTTCTGCTTTTGATCAAAGTCTGTTATCTGTGAAAATCGGAAATGGGGGACTTCTCGTTGCTTTGATAGGTTTTAATTATTGGGATATGCTGTGGCAGTTCAGAAAATTGACTCGAAGTAATCACTAAAGTCGAGTTGTCCCAAATGTCGAAAAAATGTCCTCAGCATTCACATTTCTTTCCGAAATTTTGACCAAGTGATTTACTTGCACGATAACGTCGTCTGATTATCAAGGGCATTCGTAGTTGAAAGTTGAAACTCGTTTTATATAGTTGATTTTGTTGTGGTTTGCATATTTTTTAAGATTGTGATCTTGAAATATTTCATATTATCTAATTGGAGTGCCGCCTAAGATAGAGGCTTACGCAAGATGCAACTGTTTCCAACACAATTTTTGCACGAGATTCCTTTTTAATATTCTTTTCTCGTCTTCTGAAGGCAAAAACGCCGGGAAGTAATGAATCCGTGACCGTGATCAAGAAGGGTGAAGAGGTCGTCAGCACTATGTTAGCGAAGGGATTTGTATTAGGAATGGATGCCCTCAACAAGGCCAAAGAGCTAGATGAAAAGCATCACATTATATCAAATGCCTCTGCCACAGTCGCCTCAATCGACCAAAAAATTGGGTTTAGCGAAAAAGTGAGTATTGGAAAGTCTATTGTCAATGAGAAAGTAAAAGGAATTGACGATAGGTACCAAGTGTCAGAAAAAACAAAGTCAGCTTTCACACTAGCCGAGCAGAAAGCCAGCATTGCAGGATCAGCCATCATGACCAATCCCTATGTTTCGGCCGGAGCATCATGGGTTTCAAGCTATCTTGGAGTCGTTGCGAAGGCTGCAGAAGATGTCAGCTTAATGACAAAAGAAAAACTTGAAAAAGCCGAGTTAGAGAAAAAGGAAATATTATACAAGGAAAGAGCCAGTATCATAAACAACTATGCGGAACTTCATCTCGACGAGTCTACACCGAATGAACCTCCCACAGTTCCAGTAAGCTCAGCTGACGACGACAAACCCAATTCTCGATGATTCCATCCATCTACAGTCAAAAAAAGGAATTTATTTATTCGAATTCCACAAAAGGTCAGAAACTCTGATATTTTTTCGTCAAAAGTTAATTATTCATATATCTTATTACATAAACTCTCCGATACATATAATTCATTACCTCTGCATTCATCATGCGCCTTCTACTGTGTTGATTAGTTTGGAAGGCTCTTGTGATATTTATTTCACGTTCATTGTATTTTTTTTGCAATGTAACGAGATAGTAGAGTGTATCGAGGACATATGACAGGTGTTCAGTCATAACTATTTACGGGGGTGAGGTCATACCCATCACAAGCGTATGAACCCGGCCACACACTGTCTGCCCTTGTCAGTTGTTCTGAGTCTTGTTAGTTGACACTTGACAGCACTGCATGCTCTACTCTTAAGCTACTCCTAGTACATAGCAAACACCTTGTTTGGATCTTGAAAAAGTGATAGAAAGAAAGTGAAATGAAATATAAGTTTCTTTAGATGGAAAATGTATAAAATGTTTCTTTGTTGAACAACCAACACATCATCTTATTTTTCCTTTAAAATTTACTTTTTTCACCCACTAACTTTTCTTAAACCAAACAATGCATTAGGCCAGAGTATGGTCGCAGTACACACAAGTTGGATCAAACTGATGGATAAACTTCAACTCATTTCAGCTGGTACATAATGTTTCGAGTGAAAGACATTGTCTGTCATCTACCTGGGATTTGGGAGATATGTAAATGCTATTTTTATAGCCAGTATATGTAACTGCATGGTATCCGACATATGCAGTGCGAGTACTTATAGTCAGTTCATCAAAATGTCCTATAGACAATATCACATCTTAGTTCTTTGGATTTTCATATATATAGTTTTAGTGCTTGACGGATATTTTAGTAGAATATGCAACAAATGACATAAAAGTTTTTTTTTTGAAGACTAAAATTAATTCGGAGGGGCATTTTGGTAAATTCGCACCGTAATATCCTTCGTAATGATATATTTCTGCAATCGGTGTGCACTCATGATCGGTGCTTGCGGCATAAGTGTGCTACAGCTACACTGCTACTGTATTTACTGTTAAGCAAGGAAGTGAAACTGGGACCATGGATGATGGAACAAGTCAGCTAAAGCACATGCATAATGCAAGTAGTTGGGGTGTGAGACTTGATTGAGGCTTCTGATTGCTTCCTTGATTTCTGTTTCAGATTGGACCGTGTGCTCTTCTATGCTCTGCTTTGTTGTTATGTGTAACATGAATTTGTCGGCTCATTTCCTCTTCCAAGTTTTTTATGACCATACAAACATTTCGCTTTCAAAGAGCCTCTTCATGCCACCCAACGGGTACTTTTTCTTCTCCAAATTTCGGCTCATTCTTTTGAGTTATGGTTAGTTCATCAAGATATCGATGATAAGACGATCATTTGCTACTTAGGAAAATGTTGTTCACGACATTACGTGAACTAAAGATGAATCTACTGTATTTTTCTTATTCAGTCAGTTTATGTAAGCGAGTAGAATCATGTTTTTTTTTTTGGATAAGAACTTAATTATGTCAATATTTCGATTTGGGTATCGAACTAATTCAAATAAGGACCACTAGATGCAATGCTCCAAAACAAACTCCACCACCAAGAGGTCATAATGTCTCCATGTATTATGTCTCAAACTTCACCATTGAAGAACACCTCAACAATCATATCCACACTCAACTAAAGTACTTAACATATTTGGTTTGGAATGTATATGGCAAAAGACATTGCACCCCACCACTTAAAAGAATTGGGACATATATATATATATATATAAAAGATGGGAACAAGTCCTTTAGTATGGGGTGGGTGCGTGGGGCCCGCGGGGCATCTTTATATTTTCATAAATACTACTCCCTCTGTCTTCTTTTGTTCTTCCTATTTTCCTTTTCGGATTTCTCCTAAAGTTCTTCATATTTCCTTTTATGACAATTAATTCACTCTCACAATACATTATCTTTTCTACTTTATCTTTCTCTTACTTATTTTTATTTTATACTCTTATTATTCCTTAATTATCATGCAATCAATCCAAATAGAAATATCATTTGAGGACGGAGGGAGTAATGTTTTGTTGCTTCATGACTTGATGTGGTCCTCTCCAAACCAGTTTACCATTACAGCATACGATAAGTGCCAGTGGACGGTGGCAGATTTAAGAATCTTAATTATTAGGGGTAGTTTTTTTTTTTTTACAATTGCCTCATACCAATTTTATATTTTCATTAAGCATTTTGTTGCATCTTTATTTTGAGTGTATGAAATTCATCATTTTAAAGATGAATTTTTCCTTTTCAAAAAGTAGTCCAACTTTTATATTTGTAATGATAATTTACTAATAATATACATATGAAACTCTAGCAATATAAAAATGATAATAAAAATCAAATTTAATAGCCCAACGTCGAATTGCCGTTACATGTAAAAAAATTCAATTGTGTAATTGAAGGAATTTTCATAAACCTTAATTGAATCGAAAATATTATAAATCAAGTATGAGTTAGATATTCATGACTCAAAATCAAATTAATTTAATAAAAAACATCATTACCAAACTAAATTTACATTACAAATTTTGGGCTTGTGCTTGTGCCATGTTTGTGTGCTTTGTTGAGTTTTGAATTTTCAAATATATTTTTAAATTAAATGAGGGGACACAAAGTGCATTTTATTAAACCAAAATTTATACATATCATAAATACATATGTTACCCTTAAGTATTGAAATTTTTCATTCGATCCCGGACCCCACCCCTTAAAACATGGCTCGTGGCTCCACCCTGCTAGTGGACTCACATTCTTGAAAGTTAAATATCCTTCATGTCTATTTTTATATGACTCAAATATCCTTCATCAAAACTTCACAAGATTGTACTTCATGTTTCTAATAATAGAATGCCAAATCTACACTACCTTTCGCTCGGTGTGGTGTGCGAGTGCGTATATTTATCACACCATCTTACGTACCTTTTTTTACTTTTTGGAAGATGGACCGAAAATTTGTTACAATGTCTTGCATACACAATATCCATTGATGGGGTTAAAAAGTTCCGGAAAGGCTGAAAATGGACTATGAACCATTCATTATACACGGTACTTCAGACTTTTATGATCCTTGCGGTGCGTCCAAGAACCATCAATCCAGGAAAGGAAGATAAGAGAATCGCGAAAAAATATCAGCAAATGAAGGGTTACTCCTGAATTTGTGCGAAAGTTTTCCGCATAAATCCATGCATTACAAAGGTGATAGGTGATATAGTGAAAACATTAATAAGAATGGGCATCCATTCATCCTTAGTTTTTATCTATCCCAGCTTTTCAGAGCATAAAAAGATCACCACTTTTCATGGAACATTCTTTCTTGATCCATTGATTAAACTACTAACCGTCCTCGACACCATGACACTAATCATTCCATAAATCATTCAGCTCAACCGACATTTTAGTGTCTTCCAAGGCAATATATGTATGAGAAACTAATCTGCACAAAACGAACAACTCTCATGCGAAAACATATTTTTATCGACCAAAACACTAGTAATATATTTTCGTCTGCCTTCGCCAAATGCCACTGATATAAAAAGATGAGAAAAGACTTGTGACTACAAAATGTACACTAGCTGGTTCCTTTTCAATCCTATATTATCATATCAGATCATACCTTTAATTGTTTATTTCTGGGCCCAAAATTCAATAAAAAAAAAAGAGAGAGGAAAGATAGAAGAACAACAACAGTTGCTTCTGTTCTTTTTTGAGTTATTAATATTCTGACATATGTCTCTGACTTCCCACCATCACCTCAATTTCTGTACCTTTTTTTACCTCAATGTAAATTTGGTGTTTTCACTTCTACTAGGAGTACATTCCTTGTCCATCTATCAGTTTCAGACTTTCAGTCAATCAATGATGCATCTTTTGCACCACTCCATAAGTGGATAAAACTAAGAACATCCTTATGCTTTTCTCTCACTCTCACTCCCACTCCCACTCCCTCCCCCCATCATTCTTAGCTTCTTCTTCTCTTATTGGTCTGCAAATGATATCTTGACTTGCTTGATTTTCGAGAAACTGTTACCTACACAAATTAAGGTAAGTAATTTAGCTCTCTGTAAGTCCATCTTTGGTGATTATGTGCTTGTTTTTATTAAAAATCTTTTTATATCGAAAATTGATTTAGGCTTGTGCAAGTTAGTAGAGGTGAGTTTGAATCTTTTGATTTGTGATATTCCTAGTAACTGTTGTGAATAAGTGTAGTAAGGTAAGGTAAGGTAAGGGTAGGCCAGTTTAGTCGAAAAATCGATCCTGTGACCTTAGATGACCCATAAACTAGTGAGTTTCACTGAGTATGAGTTTCCAGGATATTTATTTATTGTTGTTGGAATTTTGATATTCGTGCATATAGCTGATGTATCAAATGCTAACCTTACCAATGGCCTACATGAAGTTTGTGTAATATTCATAAAATAGTCTAGAGGCACGAATTAACAGGTTTGTTCTCTGCAGGGCGTTGTGCTTGGTTTTGATGCGCATATGGACTTAAACAGGATTGCTCTGATGACAGAATCAGATTCAGAAAATGGGTCAGAAGTGAGTAACCTAATGGGAAATGATACCAACTTGTTAATCCAAGAAAGTCATTTGGAACGCAATGATAGCGTAAAAGATTCGTCCTGCCTCACAAATCTCCGCAACGCTGATCTAAGGCTAGCGGACGTATCTTTAAACTTGGCTGAGGATTACGGATGTGAAGGTGGAAATGGTTTAGAACAGCGACCTACGCAAGTTCCAAGAGTACCAAGACTTTTCTCTTGTAACTACTGTCGTCGAAAGTTCTTTAGCTCCCAAGCGCTAGGCGGGCATCAAAATGCACATAAAAGAGAAAGGACTATTGCGAAAAGAGCTATGAAAATGGGAGTTTTTTCTCAGAGATATGCCAGTTTGGTGTCTTTACCGATGCATAGTTCTACGTTTCGAGCAATGGGCCTCGAAGCACATGGTTTAACACACCACCACCAAACTCCACCACCGAAGCCGCTTTGTTTTGATGAAAATAATCAGTTTGAATTCGAACAAGGTGGATATTTTCAAGTTCCAATGTTCCCTGAAAATGACGTGACAGAGTTGCCTTGGCCTGGGAGCTTTCGACCACTTTCGGAAATGGAACAAAGTCCAAATACAAACTACACGGCCGCTGCTCCGACAGTCAGTCAACCATCATCAGCTTCGCCTGATCTGACCCTCAGACTTTAGTTCTTATTGCACTTCTTATAAAGATGAACTTAAGCTAGTTGTACAGTGAGAGGCTTCGTTGGCCAACTTCCAAAATATGGTTTTCTGTTCGGTTCTCAGGTCACCATTTTTCGTGGACTTTCACTTTTTTCCGTTTTGCGATTGTACTGATGTTTTTATCGTCAGGAAATAAAATAACTACATGGTTCATCTTGCATATATTTTTTCCAGGAACAGTTTTTCTTCTTCTTCTTCTTCGTGATCTCGCTAAATGTTTTCCAGCGTCACGGAAGGAAAAATATACAAGGCAAATGTTAAATGGTATGAAGTTCTAAACTTCGAGGGAAACAGAAAGATGTACAAAAATACCAAAAAGTAGGACAGCAATGGCTGTGAAATTAATGAGAGTATTTTCATGGTTACTCTCCAGCTGCAAGAAAGTTGCTTTTTGCATTAGTCCTGTTTCAGCAGTGCATATAGCCATGAATAAAAGCACCCGACCGAAGCTAGCGTGGAAAGGCCTCATTCTCTCCCTCATTTCAGGTCTTGCTCCGGGAAATAAGAATGTCGCGAACCCAAAGAAGAACTGAATGCCACCAAAAATATAATCAGTAACCTGAAAAAAGTTACTTTGCGTGTTAATTACTTCTTATAATTACTTACCTGCAAGATGAACAAGCAAAAAGTGGTGATGCCGATCCACGAATGCAAGCTGTTCATATCGCTTAAGTTCATCTTGTCGTGGTACTTGAAAGTGGCGTGAAGGCCAACGATTCCTAAACAGATCGCGGTCAAGTGTAGCACCATGTGAAGAAGCTTCTGAGCTTTATGTTCAGCTCTCATTGTTCTGTAAGCCATCATTCCTGCATTTACCGATCTTAAGTACTTACTCTGAAATTCTTCGCGGCAGATAAAAAATTTCAAAAATGCTACAAAGATATTTAATTTCATATATTTGTACCTTCTCCAGCCATGAAGACAAATCCGAAGAACATAAGAAATGGGTGAACCTGTAAAAATTAAGAATATTATTAGTGAGCTCGACGATCTGACGAAGAAAAAAAAAGGAGAGAACGCATGAAAAAAAAGTACATTGAAAATGCGCGCAGGATTATGAGAATCCAGATCAAAACCCTGTCTATAATGCAGTAACCAAACAAGCATCAAAACCATTGCAGTGATTCCAGAAACATGTGCTAAAGCTGAAAGGCTTGACGCTGGTCTCCTGTAACCGAGTTGCCTATTAGTAATAGCATCCATCCTCAACGACAGAAATAAAATCAGTAATGTTGCACATGCACCTTGAGCTGAACTTGGACACTTGATACTTATAATTTAGGATTGAGTGTCAGTGAGGGTTTGGAATTCCTGACTTAAGAGAATATACCTTAAGTGAGTGGCAAGATAATTGCTTCCAAACTGAAGTTGCACACAATCTTAAAATAGTAGCTACAAGTTTCCACACTTTGAGAGAAAATACCTGTAAGTCACTTCCATGTTCCTATTGCAGAACGACAATTTATGTAGGCCGTTTCAAGGGATCATAATCGACACACTGAAATAACATCATTAACATAGAAGATTATTTGAGCAGTTTTCATTGAGAAATCAAACCTATTGCCTAATCATTCACATAGAAGATTCAGTGTGTGCGCATTGCATAACAAACTTTGTAGATATTTCAAAATAAGAGCAATCTTAACAGCAAAGTCAATCCTCCGACGCCAAGTAAAGCCGTCTGCAAAAGAAAGAATACTCAAATAAGTTCTTCTATTAGCTCATTTTAGTAATATATTTTGAATCATTTTTTCTCAAACAGGCTCAGCAGGAGCTGAACCCAGCCAAAACACTATAAGCAATAGAACTGCAAGCACTGCTGCAAATAAAAAGAAAAGTGATCTAATCTATTGTAATATTACATATCTCCTCCTGTAAAACTGGCTTCCATTTGCTTTTACTTTTATACTCAATCGGTCTTCAGTTTTTCAGCATTCTGAAAGTCATTTCAACTAGCTCAAATGGATATATGACATGATGTATTTCTTATAACTCAATGTGGCATTTACACATGAAAATAAACTAAAAATTTAGTCATTGTGCAGTAAAAAATCATCTGTCAGCGCCTTCTGCGAGACAAATGATAAAGTTCCCAAGACAGCCTAAGGAATTCCAAATCATACACCACACCGAGTTTCCATCCTCATAGCAGTACCCAATCATTTAAACGGTGCGATACAAACTTTGGATGTTGTAGCACGATTAACTCTTCCTGCAAAATTGTATATATGTCAACAATTTGATTGCAATTACAAGATGTAAAGAAATATTGTATTCACTTGAAGTAATGAATACCCGAAATCGCCTTTCACACTCTCCTTCGCGGTTAAAGTTTTTTGGAGCACTTTTAATAATTTTCTCAGTCTAACAGTTCGTTTCATAGTTGGCCGCTTCAAAGGGATCATTATCCATACACTTTTGAAAGCTAACCTTGTTAGCGCAACTCCATGCTCGGGGTATTTTATGTCTATTATTTAGACATATATTCGCTAGTATTCGTCATATTTATTATATAAAACCGGTCGTATTCTATGTTAATGTTGTTGTTTCAGGTTAAAATACACATTCCATTGATTATAGAAGTTCG
>JAWWMW010000065.1:29898-41709 GCA_035048345.1 Echeveria elegans | reverse complement strand
TGTTTGCTTGTTTGAAGCTCTTGTGGCAGGGTTGGGGGCGGCGGAAGAAAGTAATAGAGGATTTAATTTGCAATTTGGGGTTGGGCTTGAGCCAAAGAAAAGGAAACTGGAGGTGCAGGATTTTTTTGAAAATATTTCGCAGATTTCATCGCTTGATATACTGCGTCCATTGCCTGTGTCAACTGGGCTAGGCTTGTCGCTGGATAATGGACAAATGAGCTCTTCTGGGGAATCTGGATTGTTGCTGTCGTTGATCGGTGATGATATTAGTAAGGAGTTGCGTCAACAAGATGCCGAGATTGATAGATTCCTGAAAGTTCAGGTATGACATGTTTCAGGATTTGTTTGATTTTGTATGTGCCTCTTGCAGTCTTATGTGTACTTTTGGTGCTACAAGCATCTATATGGTTGATATTGATACGTTCCTTTTTATTTTTATTTTTTATGTATTACTTAAGGTCAGAAATGCTTATTGATCTCCTGAATAATCAGAATGGTAATTTTTTTGAATGACCATTTAAAAATAAGTATGGATAACGAGCATACAAGTATACAACTGCTAGTGGCACATCAGTTAAGCTCGAACGTGACTTACATTAATTTTTACTCTCATTACTTTGTGATAAACTGTCTGTCTTGGCATATAAAGTTTTTGGGCAGTCAACATTGGGGAACTGTTTGTTAATTGAGATTCTTCTATGAATGGTAGAAATAGTTGGATTGGACACTTAATTGGCATTGTTTTTTTTCTATACATAACGGCTCGTTTATGTGTCTTTTAATTGCAGAGTTTGTAATCTGAGTGGATTATACTGTAGTGATCATAATTATATCAATTGTGTGAGTCTGTCTGAACCCTTCATCAGTACTTATTGAACTTAAGCGACCTTGGGTTGTTTTATTACTAGGCTGATCGCTTGAAACAAGCAGTTCTGCAAAAGGTGCAAGAGCAACATCTAAAGACAGTTTCGTATCTAGAAAACAAAGTCCTCTGCAAATTGCAAGAGAAAGAATCCGAACTTCAAATGATCAACCAAAAGAACATGGTCCTAGAAGAGAGGATCGAGCAAGTGAACATGAAAGTGAATCTTTGGAAGCAGAGAGCTGCATACAATGAAAACATTGTAAACACGCTCAGGCACAATCTCCGAAACATCCATGCTCAAAATGGTGCCAATAAAGAAGGATTTGGGGACAGTGAGGTTGACGATACTGCATCTTGCCACAACGGTCAAGCCACTGACTTACAGCTTCTGTTCAAGGACAACACCAGTGTAATGCGGGAAATGACAACTTGCAAGGGATGTGGATTGAAGGAGGTTTGTATGCTTCTTTTACCATGCAAGCATCTATGTCTGTGTAAAGAGTGTGAAAGTAAGCTGAGCCTCTGTCCAATTTGCCATTCATCAAAGTTCTTCGGCATGGAGGTTTATATGTAATTTGTATGACATGAATGACTTAACTTTACTGTATAAACAAATGTTCAGTTGTATGTCCAACTGTCCAAGTAACCTTTGTGAACTGATTATCATTGATCTATTCTAGTACTCTACATACCAATTGACTCCGATGAAGTAGTGCCTGTGAAATAAAGGTTATCCTCCAATATGCATCTCGACTTTTATGGTATGAATATAGTTGAGTTGATCAAAAATGGCTGAAGTCTTTTTGAGCAGCATGACTGGAGAATCTGAATATGTGGCTCTAAAGTCATTTACCCATTTTATCCCACTTGGGCGTACTATATCTATCACACACAAAAAACACAATGTCCTGTTATGGTACAAAGCTTGTTTTCGAGCAATACCATTCAAGGTTTAAGACTGCACCTGCATGCCTACGCTACATCTCATGTAGCTACATGATCCTAATGGACAGTCAACTAAAAGGAGGAAGTGAGATGATGCTAGTCAACAATGGGATCGTAGCGAACAAGTTAAGAAACAGTGAGACTTCGGTGAAAATGATCAATGATCATTTCGACCATCGCTTCTATTACAACCCTATTTTCCAGGATATGAAAAAAACACTGTCATTTTACTGATACTCACTGCCTGCCATAGGTATGAGCTGAGACCTGATAGCATCGTCGTCTTAGTTCTTCAAGTTCCTTTCATTTTGTGTACAAGTATTTATTTGTATTTTGTATTTCAAACCGTGTACTGTATTTACAGAATGCAAACGTCTGATTTCTCTTGTTTTGTTTAGTAAGGTGATATCTGTTAGATGTCGATTTGGATTTATCAAGTGAAATCGCATAACCAAGAGATAAATACAAAAAGAGAAGAAGAGTTAAATTGTATGGTTTCTAATTTCTATCTCAATGTTTCTCTTCTCAAAATTAAATCATCCATTCTTTTCATATTTGAACCCCAAAATTTTGTCTGATAACATAACTTTATAGTACACATGGGGCCGTAGGCCGATGTAGAATTTTTACTGGTTGGGGGAACTACAATTATTTTTAAAGAAAATAGTACATGAATGCATAAAATAGTCTTCATAATATTAATAAAAAATATATTTTAACAGTTTTATTCTCGAGATTAACTTCAAGAGATAGATGTGTAAAAGAATTTGCAATGTGTTTCCCGTATACATCATTATACTCCAATAAAAGTAACAAGATTTTTGAAGTTTAAAATACATTTTTCCAAAGTGTAGTGTACTTCATCAACTCTAACTAATATAGTTGATACTGATTCGATCCTAAAATCAAATTTAAACCAACCTCAAAAGTAAAAAATGAAATAAAAAAGAAATCAATTGAACTCAAAAAAATAATTGAAACAAGCATTTTGAATTTTTTTTGTTGAAATATATTTTAAATTATGTATATAAGGCATAATTAAACCGTAATAATTTAGTAAAATATAGTAATTTATATAAATACACATAGTAATGGGAAAAAATGATTGGGGCACTGCCCCCTCAATGTAGAGATCCGCCTATGCATGGCTAAACCCTAAATCCTAAAGTTGTCTAGCTTCAAAAGAGAGGGAAAGAATGCTCAAGATACCATCAGACACTTCAAGGCATAGAAACAAAAACGTGAAGCTCCAGGACTTATAATCATTATGCTGTGGTCGAGGAGGCAGGTTTCTACATAAAAACAACACTTTCAAATTCTGCACAACACTTTCAAGTACCAGGGAATTGCTATCAATATTCTCATTTCTTCAAGTAGTTGTGCTGCTTCGAAGCTGATATATATCTGAGAGAGTGCACAGACAGAACGCTCCAAGAACTAATAGCATGCGGCAGAGTAGGGAAGGACCGTTCCTTGAAATTTGTATATGCAGGATTGGTGGACTGTGGATATAGCAGACCCTCAGTCAGTTTGGCATTGGCGATCGTTATTATTTTTATCATCAATTTCTGAGGCCGTGAAGTATGCCGTGACGGCCTTCAACTTGCCATTTAAAAAGTTTTTCTCTACCTGAAATAAACAAATCAACATCAGGATAGAGTACAGAACAGTGACAATAAACTCACAACATCTGAGTCAGGAAAAAGAAGCATAAAATCTGGCTTCTGAAACTGTGATGATTACGTCTAAATGATGTCAAGTTGACAACAATGATATCTAATCCCTAGGCATAACACAGATAATGATAATGGGCGTTGCATACCTCCAATGACCAAGGTGGAGTTCCAGTGACTGCCAGCTCAACCAACTGGCCAACATCAACATTTCTGGGGAGAAACATGACAATGTGTGGCGCAATATGCTTTACAGAGTTAAAAAGATAGCACCTGGTTCAAAACAATTTTAGTTAGCACCAAGTATATGAGTGTTATATCGACGAGAAGCAGTTCAAATAATGAACTATTAGAGTCAATTACCCGTCATATGGCTTAAGCATGGTCTTTAAGTCATAAACTTCGCTTCTCGCATACTCAGGTCCTCCCCAAGGAGGTGACAGAAAAACAGTATCAGCCTGCATTAATGTCATAAGCCTTAGAATTTGCTTCCAGAACTGACTAAGAAACTAACATTCCACATATAACCAGGATAACGACTAAATGATAAGAGAAAGTATCTAAGCCGTTCATCAATGTCACTATCTACGAGATGCCCAAAAACAATGATAAAAAACATTTGCACCTTCAACGTAGAAGCAATCGCGAATGAGTCTCCTTGTATGAAATCGATAAAGTTGTTCACTCCATAAATTGCTGCATTATGTTGCGCATAAGCTATTTTACATGGATCAATGTCGACGGCAATAACAAGTTCACTCCTGCAGAATCGAATTACATAAATATAATCAGTTTATAGTAGACAAAATGTACAACTTCACAGTCATTAAATACCTTCTTTGCAGAGAGAATGTACTTTAATAACACCAAAAAGTTTAAAGGTTCATTATTAATTGGATTTTATGGATTAATGCAATTAACATGGATATAATATACAAATAACACAATTATATGTACTAAGCAATGGTGGGCATTGAGATACACAACGATGACATAGCCCCTCTTTGCCTGACATGACATACCATGTAACATCAATAAATTATATATTAATACTCGCCAACAATTATTTGAATACTTCTCACAGGCAGATAACCAACACAAATACACAATAATGAATACCTCTTGGCAAACTGAATAGCATTCCCACCAACTCCAGCAAAAAGATCAAGAACAGTCCCAGCGCCACAACGAGACGCATGGTGCTCGGCTATTTTTTCAGGTGTTACTGAATACCATCCTTCCTTGTCCATTTTGATGCCGTCATCAAATCTAGAAAAAAGGTAATATCTTTGGCACCAGTATTTTGTCACGTCCCCTGCATGGAGAAAATGATAGATCAATATGGGAAGCACATATGTCAGCCTAAAAAACAACTTTATCCTATATAGTTTCATGCCCAATGCACAATGTGCTGAATAACTCAAATCTTTCACGCCAGAAAAACAGTGCAAGGGCATGCAAATCAGTTGGGCCTATAAAGCCGCTTATTGAAGGATCAACGGATAATGAAACAGTGACACATAAAAGGCAATGTACAGTGAGTAACTAGATAGAGAATGTAAAAGAACATTTACCAATGCCGGCAGAAAACCTGCGAGCTCTTGATTTCCTGTTTTTCCGAGCACTCCAATAATCAAGCGGTTTATCTTCGTTAATTCGCTTGTCAGCAGGCTCATTAATACTAGAAATACAATCATCAGCCAAATGTTCCTGAGAGATTTCCATGCCATCAGGCAGTTGAAATTCCATGCCCGGCGGGGGTTCCCAGGTTGATTCAGTTGTATTTATGTTGAAATAGTAATACTGCTGATAATCATTGTCCCAATAAATTCTCCAATCCTGAAATTTCCCATAGCACAAGTTTTCATGCCAGTCTGAATCTTCAAGCACATCTGAAGATTGATTGGACGCGAGCATAAGGTTCTCAGAACCATTTGAGAAATGATGTACTTCCACAGAGTGATTACTGGGGCTAAGGGTTTCAACGTATTCCTGGCCCAGTTCTTCAACAGATTCTTTCTTATCATCAATGATTACTGTATCCGGTAAAGTGAGGTAGGATATCGCAGTTGCAAGACGAATCCCCTCAACATTTGATGCAGTTTTCTTTTTATTCTTCGAAGAACATTCAGTCAACACCGAATGATCCTCATTCGCCATCTCTTTTGTGCCTTCAGATGTTACAGCAGAAGTCAATTCGACCAACTCTGTCAGCTCCAAATAGGTATTCTTAGGGTCACAAGAATTCACTGCAAGGCAAGATGAGTCCGATTGATCTGTGCTCAATGAAATCAAGCAAAACCTGGACAATTTTTTTTTAAGAGATGAGGTTTCACCAGCACTCACTCTGAATGATCCTGCCACTGCATCTGCATAGTTTCTGTAACTTTGTGAAAATTTCAAATGGGTGCTTTTTCTGCTTCCCCGATGAGCTCCAGTTGTATTCTGCAAAAAGAGAATCCTAATTCTGGTAAAATAGGTACATCAAACACACTGCACACGCAAAAATATTGAACACGATATTAGAGACACAAAAAAGTCGGGCAATTTGGCAGTAACAAACTGTGAATATTAGAATATATTCACTTTGCAATTAAATGCCCAATAATTGTTTATTTATCCGATTTTCGTTCTTAGATGGTGTAGTTTACCCAGCACTTTCATATCCACATGCATACTAACTTGTAACTGTAGTGCAGCGGCACAACACAAGCATCTACCCATATCCCAAGATTCAAACAAGAAGATACAAATAGTAAAAATTTCATTACCATCTTGCTTGAATTAAATGAAAGAGGAAGGCCCATCGCATTCATCTGTTGGCTGAGTTCCGCATCCTCCATCGGAATTCCACAGCCTGGAAGCCGAATCAGAAATCAACAATCATCACTTGAAAATAACACCAATCATACAACTAAATGCTAACATGATTTTAAATATTTATTACCACAACGCTCACCAGACTCCCTGGAGTCCACTTCCAGAACTTTATCTGCATCCTTAACGACAGCATCATCCTCATCGTCACTGTGGAAATATGTCTCCTTGACAACCAAAACTACCATGAACATATAATCACGGATACTAACTGCGACAAAATCAGCGTAACACTTACCTTTTTATTCAGCCTAGCAGCCTCTTCCATCATGATTTCACAGCCTGGATGTGCCCAGAAAAGAATCAGTGAGGCATCACTATAAAATCATACCAACATACAACATACAAAACACCACTAAACATAATTTTGAAATCCTACCATAATACTTACCATTCTCCAAAGAATCTACTTTCAAAACATCATCTCCGTCCTTAGAGAGAACATCCTCATAATTACTAAGGAAATATTTCTGATTGACAGCAAAACCAACCATGATCACATGCTCCAACCAGCAGAGCCATACAAATTATCTCAGACCAAATCAGGGGAAAAAACTCACTTTTTTACTCTGCCTGTGAGCAGCCTTTTCAATTCCATCCGTGACATCATCCCTGGAGAGCACCACAAGATCAAATTACAAAACATTAAAAACCTCACAACACTAGGCACCAATTCAAAGATCACCATTTACACACTCGCGCTCCGTTACTCAATTAGCTACAAAAAGCTGGACATGTAATTACCAGAGGAAAACTTCCGAGAACTTCACAGCCGAACTAATATCAATTGTAGCTGCAGCTTCCATGACCCCCAACAGTCTTCACCAGAAGCAGCTCAAGGTCAAAACTGGCCTGAGCCAAAAGAAACTATAAAAATGATGATAGCTACTGTACTAATCATCATACAATCACAAGTGCAGCCTACATGCTAATGAGCTATAGTAGTATACATGTACTGAGGTTTCCACAAATTTTTTAGCAGGCTTGCCCTCTTACCACAACACCAACTATATCAAAATGAGAAATATATCTGATCTTCAAAATCACCAAGTACAATCGGCCAGCTGATAGATGATACTATTCCATTAGATTCATTGAGTAATTTCATCGAACAGTTCCTAGGCATATACGAGTGACATCAAACTGTGAAGCAACTGACTAACCTGTTTCCGTGAGTGTGAATTGATGATATTAGGAAAGCAAACTTTTCTCTCTAAGAATGAGTTCGCAAGAGTGTCGAAACGACTCTTCAGCTCCCTCGATTCGTTTGAGCTGGCTCGCCCTGTCCCGCCACAACTCTCTCTCTCTCTCCTCGCCGCCGTAGTTTAATTTGTACTTAAATTCATCAATTCATAAAACTATAGGGGTCCGTCGGTAAATACAAAACCTTCAAGGTAGAGTGGGAAACAATGCGAACGGCGCCGCATTTACCAAACTGGATTCGGGGGAGATTTAGGCAGTCGAAACGACGTCGTTACAGCCAGAGAGTGCGAACGACAAGCAGTGAGAAAATCGAGAAGTAGAGAAGGGAGAGAGTTTGGATCAGCGGCGATGGAAGCAGACGACGAAATCGAGGAAGGAATGGTCGTCGAGGACGACGAAGCGGCTCCGGCAGTAGTCGCAGAGTCGAGACCAAGTGTTTCACCGTATGAAATTCTCAAACAAAGCAAATCTTCAGCGGAGGATATCGTTGCAAAGATGCTCGAATTGAAGAAAAACAGTGGCTCCAAATCGGAAATTAAGGAGCTTGTCGCCCAGATGTTCATCAATTTCGTCTCCCTCCGCCAGGTTCGTCGTCGCTTCTATCTCCCCCTTTCTGCTTGGGTTTTAGGGTTTTAATTCTTCTTACTTTTGTTAACCTTTTATTTTTCTGATTTTCTTTTGTTGTTGGTGAAATTGAAAATGTGAAGGCAAACAGGTCGATATTGCTGGAGGAGGACAGGGTGAAGGGGGAGACGGATAAGGCGAAAGCACCTGTTGATTTTGAAACATTGCAGCTGCATAATTTGATGTATGAGAAGAATCATTATATGAAGGCGATAAAGGCGTGTAAGGATTTCAAGTCAAAGTATCCTGATATTGAGCTGGTTTCTGAAGAGGAGTTTTTAAGGGAGGCCCCTGATGAAATTAAGGGAGCAAAGATTTCGGATGACAGTGCGCATAATGTTATGCTCAAGAGGCTCAATTATGAGCTTTATCAGGTAGTTCATCTTTACAGGTTTATGAAAAAGAAAAAAAGAAGATTTTACATAATGCATGCTGCGAAGTTTGTGGTTGTCACCGTGTTATATACATTTGTTATGCACTGCCACTAACACTTAGTATAATGTTTTTCCGATGTGGTATGAGAATTTGATATCAGTATTGCATTACGCTGATGTGATACTGATAAATGTATACGTTTTCAGCGCAAGGAATTATGCAAACTAAAGGAGAAACTTGAGCAGAAGAAGAAGCATCTTCAAGAAACAATTGCAAACAGGAAGAAATTTTTGTCTAGTCTTCCTTCGCATCTCAAGACTCTAAAGAAAGCTTCCTTGCCAGTCCAGAGTCAATTGGGAGTTTTGCACACACAAAAAATGAAGCAGCACAATTCCGCTGAGTTGCTTCCTCCTCCTCTCTATGTGATTTACTCTCAACTCTTAGCTCAAAAGGAAGCTTTTGAAGAGAAAATTGACTTGGAAATTGTTGGGAGTTTGAAGGATGCTCAGTTGTTTGCTCGTCGGCAGGCTGCAAAAGAAAATGGTAACTGTTTATACTTGGGTTTTACTCTACATTTGTCGATTCTCATTTAGTTATTTTCCCATACATTAAAATAAATGTAAAATTCAAGCTCTGATGAGTTGTTGTCAAAAGATTATACATGCATAAAAGCTACTATAACTATTACCTCACAATATGACACAACATAACTAAATTGAATATTTTGTGATTTTTGGTATCGTGTATTTTCTTTAGTCGTTTTCAGCGTGGAAGATTTTGATTATGAGATGCTAGTATGATGCATGAAGGGACACAAAGGTGTTTGCTTTATTGTTTCTATTTCTTATTCTTTTGACTCACCCTGCTTCCCAATTTTTATATTCCTAGGAATCTCGACCAATGTGGAAAGTTCTAGACTTGAAGATGATGCTATTGATGACGAAGATGATGGTCAGAGAAGGAGAAAAAGGCCAAAAAGGATCGTTAGTGGTAAAGATGGTCTTGAGGATGATAAAGTGTATCTATCCCATCCACTAAAGATTATTCTTCATGTATATGATGATGATGAATCTGAACCCAAGCATGCAAAACTCCTCACCTTAAAATTTGAGTACTTGTTGAAGCTAAATGTTGTTTGTGTGGGTATGGAGGGATCTGACGAACCACCTGAGCATAGCTTATTGTGTAACTTGTTTCCTGATGATGCTGGCTTGGAACTTCCACTTGAGGTACGTACTTTACATGTTAAGTTTATGATATGTTGCAAATTTTATGATTGTTCCTTCTAACTACTCATATGGTTTACCTTTTATAAATCAAAATTACAGTCTGCCAAGCTTTCTGTTGGCGAAGGCTTTGTATATGATGAGAAGAGAAACTTACGCCCGTATAAGTGGGCTCAGCATTTGGCAGGTATTGACTTCCTGCCAGAGGTGGCTCCGTTGCTTGTCAGCAGTGAATCATCAGGAGTTGAAACTAGTAAAACTTCTGCAGTAGTGTCTGGCCTTTCTTTATACCGTCAGCAGAATCGGGTGCAAACAATTGTGGAAAGACTACGCTCTAGGAAAAAGGCTCAACTGGCTCTGCAGTGAGTCACTGTTCTGTATGTTGGAATCCCAGATCATTGCAATACTATCAAGATTAAGATGGAGTGTTATTCTCTGCAGTTAAAGTTGATTAGTTTCGTTTTTCTGAATTTGGTTGCTCAAGTGACATCTTGTTTATTAGCAGTTTTGAAGCTTGTATCGTCTGGGATGCTCATTGTGTTCCATGGTTTACACATGCGAAATGACTGCGCTTGTTCTAAGAATTTTCTTTATATCTTAACTGTCTAAGGCATTTGCAGGTTTTTATTGGTGGTTCTCTTCAAATGTTGCTGCCCCGTACTTTTTTCTTGATTATTTCGATATGTCATCATTAAGGAGTTGGATTGTGCATTTGATTTTCAGGGAACAACTCAACACACTTCAAAAGCTGAAATGGCCGCATCTTACAAGTGGACACACCCCCTGGGCTTTGCAGGCTCATTCATGCAATATTCAAAGTTTTTCCCGCTTATGTTCAAGATCGTCTTTGACTGGAAGTGTGTTGGAGATGGCCGATGCTACAGAGAAGGATGCATATGGAAAAACAGTTAGTTCAAGAGATGAGGTCGAAGGTGCAAGAGAAGATGGAGAGCTTCCTTCATTGATTACAGCCAAGGATGTCAGTGGTGAAGTTATGCTTTCTAAGGGACCCGATATTGACCATGACAGGCAACTGGAATTAATTTCAAAGTCTGCGTCGTTGAGGAACAAGTCCAAATCTCAAAGTTTTAAGAAGTTTGATGAGGATCCAGATCTAATGGTGGAATCTGATGGTGAATTTGATGAACCAGCCAAAGTTGATCCTGATGATGATGATCTAGCTGCCGATGGCAGTGTTGATATGAATGAGACGTCCATGAAAAGCTATGGTGTAACTGAATTCTCTCTTGTCTTGATTAGGAAAATAGAGTCATGCAAGAAGGATGCAAAGCTAGAAGCCAAGGTATCTTAGTGAGGCGAGTATCTTAAGATTTTATTTTATATATCTTACATTTGTTTGAACTCACAATCATATTGCAGATAATTGTCAGCATGGAATATCCACAAAGGCCTCCTCTTTTCTATGTTAATATTTGCGTTGTGCCGGCTGAAGGAAGTTGTGCTGACACTGAAATGAATGATTGGTATAATGAGAGTCGTGCCATTGAAGCTGAGGTATTCAAAAATCCCCTCAGATGTTTCAAAATCATCGTGTCACAGCTGTTCCCATTATCACATAATGCTGTTATCTTGCACCATGACTTTTACTGGATGCTGAAAATGATTGTAGTACATGTGGATATATCATACCATCTGAATAGTCCTGTTCTGATATGCTTGGATAAAACACCGTTTCGTCTTCAGCTGTGCTTAAACTTTGGATCATGTGTTGTAGGTTAATCTACGTGTTTTGAGGAAGCTACCTCGCGAACAAGAAAATCAAGTCTTGGCTCATCAAGTGCATTGCCTTGCGCTTCTATTTGATTTATACACTGACGAGGCACATCTGCCCTCCGAAAATTGCAAATTTGATCTTGCACCTGACGCTGGTGTCCACAAGCCAGTGTACGGTACCCTCAGTTCCAGATCAATTAGAGGAAGGGATCGAAGAAAGATGATTCCATGGAAAGAAATGGAAACCGACTAGCTGTTGAAGAGTTGGTAGAAGGTCCGACACTAATTT
>JAWWMW010000065.1:0-16947 GCA_035048345.1 Echeveria elegans | reverse complement strand
AATTAAAAAAATTCCTTAAAATTTAGAGACATACAAAAACATAATGGGAAACTATTCAACATTTTTGTTATATTTTTGTTATAGAAGTTTATGCTATATATTTATAAATTTTGAAATATCAAATTAAATTTATTGAAAAAATATTCTTGAAGCATAATTTTGTTTATCAAGAGTGATACTAAATGAGTGAATTTTATTTATTTGTTTAAAAGTTTTTGATTAAAGCAAGTACATGTTTTTTGTTAAAAAATGTTTATAATCCGTTTATTTGTAAATTTTAATTATAATATCATTTATCTGTAAAATGATATATTCTAATACAGTTTTTTCTGCAATAAACCATATTATTGTATTTCTGTCCCTACAATATTCTGAGTTTTAATTTTCGTTGAAAATTTGGAAATCAAGGATTTAAAACGAAGAAAACAATGACGTCATGGGATCAGTGTTGGATTTTGATCGCATCGTCACGGAAATTGGAAATAACTCACTCACCGCCTCATGAAATCTTCTCCCTAATTTCAACTCCTTGACATTCGTACTCACAACCACAACCCAAATTCTGCTTTTTTTTTCCTCTGCAATCCATCACTACAGATCTGAGCATTGCCATAAAGGTACGCGTTTCTTTACTTACCAAATTTATTTTTCTGTCATTGTTTACTTCCTAGAAATAGCAAAGCTTAAAGATTTTGTCTTTGTGTAATATTTTTCAATTTCGGTTGAGCAGTGTAAGTGTTGGATTTGTTGGTGACTTGTTGCGGTTGTTGCTGTGATTAGGTTTCGGAAAATATGAAGCGTGTGACTCTGACTGGTCGTACAACGTTTATGAAGATGATGATTCTCGATTACGCTGATCAACTGGTAAATTTATTTACGTGTCTTGATTTCAGGATTGTTTTTTCTGCACTGAGAGTGTTTGATGAAATGCCTATTTCAAGAAAGGGCCGATTTTGGTATTTTTAATGTGTTGCGGTTTACTACGTTTTTATTTAATTATATTTATATGCAAAAACCATGTTTGTAGGAATTGCCTCCTACTTTTTTGAAGCCTGTGGAGAGAAGTTTGGACGGGAAGTTTGCGAAGCGTTTGGGAAGACTTTCGAAAGGGGAGTATCAGTTAAGGGTATTAGGGAGTGGAGGGAGTCATTGCTGGATTGTGGAGGCGGAGAAGGATAATGATAGTTTGTTTTTCAGGAAGGGGTGGCCGGAGTTTCTTAAGGATAATAATGTACGGTTTCCGGATGTATTGGTGTTTAATTATAAAGAGAGGAATAAGTTTACAGTGAATATATTTAATCCTAGTGGACTAAAACGGAACATGGCTCTGAAGAAAGACGCTGTAGTTGTGGAGACTTCAAATGGCGGAAATGGAGAGGGTGAAGATGAACCGATGAGTATGGATCCGGACGAGGACAATGGAGAAGGTGACGAGGAACAGTTTAGTATGGATCTTGATGCACCATCAAGTGAGTTTTGGTGGCTTATTACTATTTTTATAATTTGTGTTGAATTAATTGCTTGCTGCTGTCATTGTGAACTGGAAGTAGATTTGGTGTGGCTGATGTCAAAATAAATCTTGTTTGCAGTCTATTATGTTAGCAGAAAGGGTGTGTGTCACTTGGACGCAGGAGGCAGACGTGAAAAAGAAAAACTAGGGAGCAGGAAACGGGCTAAAGAGGAGGATTTGAACTGCAGGGAAGTTGAAGACGAAAAGTATATAAAACCACATGACTGTGATGCACCAACACTGAAGGAAAGTCTGCAACTGGATTTCTCCTACATGGAAGGAGAGAGAGGGCTGGGCACTGCCGGACCATCTCACAAAGAAAGCTTGTCTCGCTTCGAAGAGGAAAAAGAAAAACATGCTTTTACCTCACCAACAAAGCCGGAAAGTCTGGAATTGGATTTCTTCCCTTTGAATGGAGAGAGTGAGCTAGGAACTGCTAGACCATCTCAGAAAGAAACCTCGTCTTGCTTTGAAGAGGAAAAAGAAACACCTGATTGTGCTGCATTAACACTGAAAGAAAGTTTCGATTCTTCTGCCAGGAAAGGAGAAAATGAGCAACGCACTGGCGGGCAATCTCAGAGAAAAAGTATGTCTCGCTTTGAAGAGGGAAAAGAACATGTTCAAGAATCATCTGTCCTCCCTCCATTCAGTGCGAGTAACACACATTTCTCTGTGACTTGGCAGCCAACTTGGCAGCATTACCCGGTAAGTAGTACAAGTGTGTCAACATACACTTTGCTTAGAAATTACATTTGCTCAGCTTACTGAAAAAACACTTTGCTCGTTGCAGACTGTACCCAAAGAAATTGTTATAGAAAAAGATCTACGCAGCAAATCGCAGCTTGTACTCCGGGATCATAAAGGGGGGATATGGTTCATGAAACTTTCAACTGGCGAAGATGGTACCATAAATCTTACTGACGACTGGCGTAAGTTCTGCAGAGGTTTCGGGTTGAAAGAAGGTGATACTTGCACATTCGAGTTCTTTTCAAGGCGAATAGTCCATGTCCATATTTCTACCACCAGATTGAAGTCGCACACTGGCCAGTAATTTTCAAATGCAGCAAGCGTTCCCGCTCCCGCTCAATTAAATAGACAGAGGTCACTTCTGTTTCCATTCCTCGGCAGATGCCCATGCGAAAATAAAAATATCAGCTGAAACATATAAGACCAATGTGGGCATCTGAGGAGGGATGAGCAGAGCAGGAAAATTAACTCCAGATCACAAGATCCCTGCATATCACCCCAACACCATTACATGGCTAGCTAATAGTACTTTCTTTTCTTTTCTGACTCAGAGTTCCAGACATCCCTTTCACTCTTGTATGTAATATGCCTATATCAACAACATCCTTCAATGCTGAAGTTTCTAATCTAGTTATTTAAGTAGCATCTAAATCTAATAGATGCCTTGCTTCGCTTCCCTCGTATTCATTATGTTCATCTAACAGGTAACAAGGGGCAGTGTTACAATATTCCATATTCACCTGATGTTTGGCAAAATGGTTGGATTATGGATGAATTTTAAAGGGATTGCGGATTAAATGATACAATCTCTTTAGCTCATTTAGTGTCAACATATTAAATGGATTGAACCGTTAAGGGCTCTTCAAGTTAAAGGGCTTTTCTAGCGTCCACGATAAGGGCAATTCAGTCATTTAGACAATATCACCTTTGCTTCTTTTTCAATTTAAAATGATTATGTCTTGTTTTTGCTTTTCTTTTCTTCCGCGACTCGAAAAAAAATGTTCATACCATTTAAATGTAAATTTGATGTGAAAATCTATAATTTTTCCCTTCAGTTAAACGACACTAAGGTCTATTCTTTTGACCTGATTTTTTTTATTGAATTGATTTGGATTGAAACTGAACAAAAACATGCATTATTCATAAGATGTGCGTCAAACGAACACAATATTGACTGTATTTATATTTCATAATTTATTGACATTCATAAACTTAACATTTCAATCTTGGCGCATGACAAGATGTTCAAGTTGTAGATTTTGGTCTTTTCGAAAAAAATAGCAATGAATTAAGTGCGAGATATGATAGCTTGTGAATAGATATGATGATAATATGGTCATAGATGTTGCATGACTTTTGTTCTACGTTAAGTTTATGTTCTAATTAAAATGACTTTATACATTTCTTAGAATATTATATTTCAAATTACAATGAGCGGTACACATAAATAGAAATTTTGTCAACAAATTTAGATATAATTGAGTTGATATTAATTTTGAAATCGTGCGATGAAAATTCTACTGAAGTGAAATGTTCTGACTCTAACTGAACTGAAATTTTATTTAAAATGTCAATTTTAAGGTCAAAAGAAAACACTCTTGTTGAAATTTCAATGAATGATTGAATGTTCATTCAAACTGATTTTCTTATAGTTCAAATGATGACAATTAGACAATTCGTTGCCAAATATTTTTTCTAATTCCAAATGAACCCTTATTGTACCCTCACAATTTTGTTCTTTGTTGATGAAAGAGTACGTATAACATATTACTGACCTAACAACATACGAGCTCATGCATCACAGCACAACTCATTAACACTTTAATAGCGAGAAGAAAGATAAGCATACACGTTTGAGTTAATTGTGCAAAACTACATGTATAATGTACATGTTTTCACAAAGCCATCACTATAAAAAAAGATCTTCATTTAAAAACTTACATAATATTTTAAGTTAACAAATAAACACATTTGTAAATTGTCCTCAATTGTACCCTTACAGTTAAAGCACGTCTTCATCACATATAGATAGAGGTTCAAAACACGATCGCAAATTGAGTTAAGGATGGAAATCTCAATCATTCAATCTCAGCTGTTGAAGTTTGATGATATCTTTGTGTTTGATGCAAATAGTTAAATTAACAGTCAACTGTTTTGAAATGCCTCTGTGCTGTCCGCCAAAGCAATGATCATAAAATTGTGTTGTTGCCAGAATTGCAGTCTCTGGATGTTGTGGCTAATGTGAATTATTGAAGTTGCCTTGTTTAGAAGGGAATGTGAAATTTAGACAGACTGCCTTTTCCTGTAAAATTGTTCCTTTTTTGTCTTTTTGTAATAGATAGAGGGGATGGGATTGTATGTCATGTTTGTGGGATCCAAAAAAAAGTGTCAAAGAACAAGCGCTATACCTTCCCGGGTCCAATTTGTTTGGGTTATTTAGTTTCAGAGTAAGCTATTTGCTTACTGAAGAACATACGTGATCATTTAACTGCATTCCGAATACATATATCAGAGCTAATTGATCAGGATATGCCGGCATGGGCTCAAATGCACACAAATGAAGTCAAAAATGGGGCATGCCATAATGATGGTACTTCAAGTAGGAGTGTTGGAAAAACTGAAGAATGTACCTGCTGGCACTGCCTTGTTTTGCCGGTGTTGTGTTGACGTCCACTGTTTGTGTATTCATTCTTTCCAAGCTTTCTGCCATTGATGCAGCAAACTAGTCTATGCTTGACACTTCAGGCAAAGCGCTAACTGCAAGATATACAAACACTTTTTTTTTTCTTCTGCAAGTATACTCCGAAACTCTGGGAATGAAATGAGTATAAGAAATTGCTTATTTATTTATTTTGAAGTGCAATGTGTTAGAAATTCTTATACAGACAGAAGACTCGAACAAATACTGAAACTTTCAATCGGTGTCGTACGTCATTAAACTGAAATAAATAAGGAATCTGTAGTGACAAATGTACCATCTCAATGCTAGGGAATATCAGGTTCCTTTTTCTACATGTTGGTCAGGAAATCTCTCATTTCGGCCACAGATTGAATGTGCTCCTGCGGGTAAACCTTTGCTACTAGTTGTACAAAACTGTCGTACTTGTCCAGAAACTCCTTCTGTAATTGCATAAAAAAGTAACAAGTTGGAGCTCGATTTAAAACATCTGTGGTTCTGTGAGCATGGCAAATTTTTTGTACAGAGGATTTAGAGTTCACCTTGCATTTCTCCCACAAGGAAGGCAAGAGTTCATCGGTGCTTAAGTTTTTCTGCAATCTTCTATACATGGCGGTCACCGACTTGTCAATCTATTTGAACAAACAATCTTTGTTAACGTAATGAAGACCTGCGTGATGGGAGTTTTTTTTTTAAGTAACGAGCTAATATACCCCGGATAAGCTGGACTTCATCACCTTCCGGAGATCTTGTTTGGACACACCAATCTGGAAGGGGATCTGAAGAACAAATAGTTGTGTAAACTGAATTCAGCAATGATGCTAAAAAGCTGAATGTTTTGAAAAATACAAGACCATACACATATGTGTGGCATGATACAGTAATAAGCTTTATACACAAGAGATAGATATGGATCACCTCTTCGGGAGGCATTGTTAGCAACATATCCTCAATGCGTCGAGCATATTGGAAAAGCCTTTCAAATTGCTATGGAGAGTAACTTCAGTAAGGATGAATTCAAACTAGCATTCTCTAAGGACTACGGATTTATCAAGTGACAGTTAAATTCCTTACATAGTAAATGATCATACTGATATGCCGAAGGCAAGCTTGTTCATAGGCTTCACTCGCTTGGTGATAAAACTTCGCTAAAGTTGGCACCACATTTGCCAGGTCATACAAACTGTACAAAGGTCTCATACATCAAATTCCAGCATGTGAAACGAGACTTGTTAAACTGAAAGTGGTATCACGACGATGCATACCTATTCTGAAATGCTGCATAATTTTCTAAAAGGAAAATGTCCTGGTATTTTGGATCCGTCTGTGCAATCTTTTCTAGAGTAACAAACATTATGCTCACCTGTAAAATATTTTACCCAAAACAATGTGAATTTTCCATTAATGCCAAGCTGCTGAAAAGAGAACTGATCTAAAGTTACACTTCAGCATGTGAGAACTAACAAGTTTCGTATAGGCTTGATCGACCAAATCTCTAGACTGCCCTTGTATGTACTGCTCCAAGCGAGTGGCAAGAACAGCAAATCTGTTCCAAGTGTGGTAATCATTGAACTCCAGAAGAAGAAAACCATACTAATAATCGCCATGCGACATTTGGCACGAAGAATTAGGAAAGTCCACTACAAAATATAGTATACCTTGAGATGTATGGCAAGACGATCATTTGTCTAGTATTTTTTTCGTATCTTTCTATCTGGTGACAAGCTTCCTCAATAAACTATGTGACGGATTAGATTCAAATTTAGTTCAGTTTCGGGTAAAGAGAAAAGGTAGAGCAATGTTAATGAACTTACTCGAGCAAAATTTGTAGAAATTCTTGACTCCATTTCGTCTAACAAAATGCGAACATAACCTGCTGCATCATTTTTCTGGGCAGAAATATAGCGTTCCGTGACACCATGCATTGATACACAGCGCAGTGGATCAATTCTGTATGCCCAGTCCACAACAGCAATGAAGTCCTCCTAAACGTGTAAAACATGATTTTGAATGACTATCAAGAATGAGATTTATTAGTTCCTCAAATAGATTCGGAAGATGACATATTCCTCGGTTCAAAACACGCGGGCTGACATTTACAAATTCCAATACTACTATGTTTCTCAACTCACTTTCAGGTTGCATTTAACTATTCAGAACAACGGAACAATATAATTTCCTTAAAGTTGGGATTTTGAAATGTAGGAAAAACGAAAATTAATTTTACATGCTTAACATGACTTTATATTTAACACTGATGCAGTGATTGCGAACGAGAAGAACTTCGTCAGAAAAAGTAACACAAGATACCTAAAGGACTAACACAACACACAGGATAAAGAAAACATATAAATGCTTGAACAGTTACTTGGATTCCATTAAGCAAATCTTGAAGTGACTCGTTAAGCTCTGCCAGCTCTGAAGGATTTGTGGCTGCAAGCAAACATTCTCTAAGAAGATTAGCGCACAAAGGGTCCCGAGAAGGAAATTAAGATACTGAACTTTTTTAGGATGATAATGTTAGAAAGATGGTTTACCAGGTTTGCTATCATCGATGTCCATGATTCCCAAATCATCATCATCAGTGCCACTTTTGCCACCTGGAGGAGCTATTCCAGGAACTTCAAAACACATGAAGTGTGCAAAAAAGGAACTCTACAGTACAGGAAACAATGTAAGCAAAGAGAATTTCAATTTCCCATTTTGAATGAGCAGAGGAAGAGTTGATTAACAGATATTAAAACACAGGTGGTACCAAACCTCATCCACAAGGAGCGGAATGAATACTGTCAGCAGTTTTGCAAATGCATCAGCAATTGAAGCACTCTCATTATGATTCGCAGTGGGAGGAGGGCCAGAAGCAGCATCAAGCCAAATAATCTGAGTTTTGGGGACCTTAGTGCTTGCTCGAAGTTCATTTGCAAATTCGCGGGCCTGAAGTAGAAGAATTTTAAATCAAGGTCTAGAGGGAGCAAGTGTGAACATGCATGTTCATTTTCAAAAGTAGAAATGAATCACGATTACCTCTCGACGCAGAAGCAAGTTAAGAGAGCCACAGTACGCTTTTCGCAGTGGACTCAAGCTCCGTTTGTCTAGATTCTGCAGGTAAGAAGGATTAAGAGGGGGGTAACTGAAGTTTTCAATGATATAAATGGGGTTAAAAATAATTTTTGAGTTTTTTCCTCACAGTCAAAAAACTCAAAACTACACATGAATAATAGATGGTAAGAGGGTGCTTGAACAAAAAAGACGAAATGAGAGAACCAAATACCTTTAGGTGTTGCAAAAGGCGAGCATAAGTTCTACATTTATACCGTAGATCAGCATGGTCGGGCCTCTTAAGCTGCCCTCGCTGTTTCAAACATTCAAATGAAATAAAATAAAAAGTTTAAAATGATAGTCCAAACGACCACATGTATAACATCTAAGGAATAAGAGATTGAGTTAATTACCGTGGAAAAGTAGTTCTTGTCACTAATCATAAAATCCACTAGACTAGCAAAGTAGTTAGCTAAAAACTCAGAAGCTCTTCTGACGAATGTACTTTTGATAATTTCAAGTTCTGCACGCTTCTCTCTGACCTACAAAAATCAGCCAATTCTAAAAAAAATGTTCTATCGCTCCTAAAACGTTTTCTCTGAAAGGAGTATTTAGAGACGTTAGTAGCTAATAATCTCTGTTTTGAGCTCAGCAATTGTATCACTGACATATATCCCCGAACCCATAACATGTCTCTAAAAGAGCAACTGATAGTTTGCCTCATTCTTATAAAACGGAATAATCCAGGCCAGAATACATACACCTCGCATGTTTGCATATGTAGGGTCAAATTTAGACTTTGTGACGCCTCGCAGTGCACTGGCTAGCCATTCACACGCTTCAATATTACGAACCATACTCGCTTCATCAAATGAGCCATCTGTCAAACACATCGCATGCTAGAACACAGAAATATGAAAAAACTAAGAAAACAGTTTCACAATCCAAATATTTTTTTAATAAGTGTGTGACGGTGAAGTACCTCGGGAGGAATGTGCAACTTTTCCAGGAGCTTATTAAGTTCCACCATAAGTGCTCTGTTGTTAACTGACTGTACCTCTAACTTATTATTACGTGTTTCTATCTACAGAAGACAATATACCATTTGTATGAAGTTAGAATGTCTGTCCACATGTAGTCAAGTTTTTGATACTAACAATTCGAAGTATACAAACTCTTCACGATATTGTACCGATTGAATGTCCTCCCTCATGTGCCTCAGTTTGACATTGAATATTCCCAACCATTCATCCATGTCCTCAACACAATTCGCTGCTGCTTCAAGCCCTTGTAATACCTACATACAAATGAACTTCGACTGTAATTTTTCATGACTCACCAAGATTCCTTGAACACTGTTATAGCTGATAGACATTGGTTTCAAGTTTCAACTCGCTCTATTTTTAAACAAATTCTATAAATATATAATTGTCTTTCTTTGCTACAACAGTAATTTTACCGAGGCACTATCAGCAAACTGTAACTACTTGACACAGTGAACAGTGTTATATGAGATGGATATATTACCTTGTCCACCAAAGGCTCACTTTCCAAGATCGCATGCACATTTGCTGCTTCTAAAGCAAGAAGTTCTCGCCTCAACCTCTCAGAAAATGCTTCCGCTTCACCAATACCCATGACATATCTGCAATAAAAATGAATGAAAAGCAAAACTTATTAAAGGAGAGGACTGGAGACAGCAAAATCGATGGGGCATATTGATTTGATAGTTCAGCATGAGATACTTTTAAACGATGTTCTTCCAAGTT
This sequence comes from Echeveria elegans, assembly GCA_035048345.1. Lineage (NCBI taxonomy): Eukaryota > Viridiplantae > Streptophyta > Magnoliopsida > Saxifragales > Crassulaceae > Echeveria > Echeveria elegans. The sequence goes on along the minus strand of JAWWMW010000065.1, from coordinate 7,205 downwards.
GAATTCTAATTTCCTATTTCATGCACACTAATTATCCGTTTCTATACGACTAATCACGCAGAATCGCCCACCACATAGTTACCATCTGAACCACTTCCCACACATAATTAAATGTAACCAAATCTCAGACAAGGATAGGTCGCAGTGCATACGTGCCCAAGAGAGCTTCCATGTCCTCTTCCTCGGCTTGAGAGACTAGCTCTTTTTCGACACTCACTTTCATATCATTTTCTGTTACTTGATTTTCGACTGGACCCTGCCCGTCTTGTACCTCCCTTTTAGCTGTTGTTGTAGTCACAACAGGTTTATTTTCCTGAATTAAAACGAAAGGATGACGTTTGAACTTAATGTAATTACCAACATGGAAAGGAACAGACTACCACGCACCTTAGCCCAAATAGCCATCTCGACAACATCTATACCAACCACTTTGGGCAGACGGCCCATTATGTCCTTGTACAGGTTAAGGATTGTAAAGAGAAGTCGATTCCTACACAAGAAAGATGACATAAAAAAAAGCAAAAACAACATTTAATCTCTTCTTAATGAATTTATAGATTACCTATCGTCAACATTGCGCATAGTCCACTGGGGTGGGGCAACACTCTGGCTTCTGAGATTATCAAACCCCTGCAGCAACCAGAATCAAGAACAAAGCTGTATACACCAACCTCAAACCACTAAACTATGATAAGAATTTATAAATACAACAAAACAGAAAGTGTTCATTTGAAGGACTGATCACTACCAGTGTGAATGTACAGCCGCTGGGGTCATTGGCAATAACCTCCACTTTGGAAAGATGCTTCAGCTTATACAACTTTGCAGGCTGTAAAACCAAATACAAGATAAAGTAAATCACCAGCATCTTAACACCAGCTACTCTTTTTCCTTCAAACTCCACAACTATCGCATATGATAATTTCAAAATCACCTCAAGTACTCCCCCGGTAGAATATTTGAAAACCCGCAGAAACGCTTTCGTCCGCTGGCCTTTCGACTTTGCTGAAAAAAATCAAAATAAAATCAAACACTCTTATAGTATCATCAAAAACTAGAAATCCATCTCAACAATCTCCAGAATTATCCACAGTGCTCCAACGTCAAATCACAAAATCAAGCCCTGAACTAATCAATTTAGATCACATTACACTAAAACCGACGCAAAATCGAACAGAAATCCACATACTGGCCATGGCGAGCACTCTAGGCTTCGCCATGTGTCGTCCAAGCTTTCCAGACTTTCCCCAAATGCCTCGACTCTTCGCCACTCGAATCGACAACACGATCTTCTGCTTCGTCCCTTCGATCGCCGCCTGACATGCTCGCCGGAGCTCCTCGTCATCCGCACTCGATTTCGCCATTCGATCGGAGATTCAACCGCGCCGATTGCGATCGCTTCAAGTCATCATTCTATCGAAACTCTGCGTAATATTTAATTAATCTGATTTCATTGTAACCACTATTTTAATTGCAAATTAATTATAAATATAATTTTATTTCTTTTTAATCAACTGAAAATTTAGTATTAAATACAGTATATATCAACGTTTCAGTTTTTTCAGTTTCAGATCCGCAACAGATACCTACTTCCAGAATTATTGCTGAATCTGCCAGACCACCAATCTTTTAGCGATGATAATTACGTGGAAGAAATAAATAATGCGTTGCTAAATGTGTATTGGAAATGATACATAAATTATATTATTCTGGTCGTGAAAGGCTTGTATGCTAGTACAAGGATCAGCTAGAATGTACTTGAGATTTCTCCATGTCAGATTGAAGCTTTTGTAAAGCCGAGACTACCTCGCCGAACCACGGTCTGCTTGCCGGACCATTATTCACGCATGCTAGACTTAGTTTCATTAACCCGGAAGCAAATTTCATAGCGGCGCTACCCTTTAGACGAGGATCAACGAGGTTTGTAAGTTGAGCTTCCGAGATATCCGTTTCTAAAAGGGCTATCACTTCTTTAAGAGGCGCTTCTTTACTTTGAAGGGTGGTCAGCAGAGCTTCTCTTCCTGTCAGTAGTTCAAACATTACGATCCAAAATGCGACATGCGTACACGTCAAGCTTAGCAGTGACTTCTCCTAGCGATAAGTATACAGGTGCCATGTGTCCCCTAGTCCCTACACTATTGGCAGTTGCTGTAACATGTCTTGTTCCCTTGTCAGCTGTCTTGTCGAGATTGAAATTGGCTATCTTGGCACACAAGTCTTTGTTTAGTAGTATATTACTGCTCGTGATGCCCGTGTGCATGTAGGCTGGCTCGATGAAGTTATGGAGGTAGTGCAGTCCATTTGCTACATCCAAAGCTATCTGAATTCTCCGTGGCCAGTGCCTGATTCTCTTGAGTTTTCATCCCTAAGCAAGTCTTGTGAAGATCCGTTTCAAGATACTCGTAGACAAGATACGAACAGCCTTGGTTTAGGCAGATGCAGATCCCATAAAGTTGCATCAAAATGAAGTGATTGACTTTCTTCAGCATGTTCACCTCCAAGGAAACGTGTATTCTCATATTTTTGATGGTCACTGATCTCCCCGTGATTTCTCAAGATAGACCGAACCCTTAATCAGATTCTTGGAGCTGAAGTTTTCTGTCGCGCACTTTAGTTCCTAATATTTAAATATTCGAAATGACTGGTGATCATAGCTTGCAATTTCACTTCGGATTTCTTTTAGCAATGCCCCTTTCAAGTCTTCATCGGCTGGGAATGTGTAACTCGTATTAGCTTAGTAATAATTCCCTAAAGAAAAGCATTTTGCTGCAACAATAACTTCTTTATTAATCTCAAACATATCCCCCACCTTAACATTGTTGACTCGAGCCAAATCTGATGCATTTACTGACAGCAGAGCTGATATGGTCTGTACTGAATCACACAACTTCTTAGATTTGAAAATCAGATAACCTGAGCATGAATTTCCTCGTCCATTGTTAAAGTACAGACGACTTGTAATGGCCGTATCATTATTTCTGCAGCCTAGTAACAAATTCCCATCGTATTTCTGTTGCGAGCATATCGCTCCAGCGCATAGGGAGATCACTAGTAGCCTCAGCAGCATCGTCGTGCCGCACTTTCACCGCCTTCTGGGTTCTGTGACGATCAAAACACTTGCTGATTCTGAGGTTTCTTCTAAACAAAGGTTGTTTTGTTGCATATCTGAGTTGACTCAACCGAAGCTTGTACAAGTTCTCATCTGCTGACATCTTCCCAAATTGTTTACGCAAATTCTTGATGGTTAGATGTCTACATCTCCAGCTTTTTCTACTTTTTTCCATGAGTTGACTTTGTTTAAAAGCAGCAGCCAGTTTCAAAAACCCTAACCAGATGGACGTCTTTGGTAGCTCGCCCATTTGCGAATCTCCTCAGATTCGACCCCATTAGTTGAGATTTGTCTCCTCGCGGGACGTGCGAAATTTGGGGTTTGCATCTTTTTCTCCGTCTGCGAAATTCAGAACATTAGCGTCGAATTAGGGTTTTGTGATACTCCTTTTTGGCTTGATTGAGCTCCAAATTGGGGAGATTCAGTTGAACAATTTAGGGATTAGGGTTTACGAGGGTGATTTAGGATCAGATTTGATTTTTACGAGGGTTCCCTAAACGACGGAGTTTAGCTTTTCTGAAGGCTGAAACGCTTAGTGCCGCATTCGGTTCAATCTCTGCACTTGCTTAGACATTTTTAATTAATTTTTATTACGAAATGACTGCTATTAGTTGCAGCCAGATAAATTGCAAAGTTTTTTATATATAAAAAAAATGTTTAGACATTATTTCTCTAGAAATTAGAATGATTTTATTATAAATTCATTCACGGTTCTTTAACCGGACACCACCATGTTAAGCTATTTTACCTTAAAAAGTACACGATGTGTCGTTAAGTCATCATGGTCCCGGACAGTTTATAATTCAATTTTCAGACTCGGACTGAAAACTAGGGCTCAATGACAAATTTTTCGTAACTGGGTGAGTCCATTCACATACATACAGACAGCTCATAAGCGTAGTTATTGAAGATTTAGTAACTGGGTCAGATTCGGTAACCAAAAGTTGGGATCGGGTTGGCATCTAGCTTACATAGACTTGAGCCTCTTTGCAGCCTTGACAAAGCTAGCGATCACTTGTAGCTCGTCCAATTGCTTGAAATAACAGAAGTCAAATAATTCAAGATGTCAGAGACATGTTGGGAAAAAGCTAAACCTGTAAGGGCGTGTAAAGTCACATAAACAAGTTTTGTCATTGTTTGTTCATCTTGTTCTTGTTATTCAAACAAGCCAAATACACAATCTTTGCGGTTTTAAACCCAAGATCAAAATCGGGCATTAACACAAACAGTACATCAGTTTAATACCAGCATTCAATAATAGTCAATTATTGAGAGAAGCGGCCTGAATTAAGTCCCCACATCTATTACTAAGTTCAGCAAACATCTTCTCTCCAAGGACTCTTACAAACATAAACCAAAGAAATGATAAACATTAAAATTTCATGTATCAGGATTAAATTGAACGTTTATTTTATACTAAAGTCCAACTAAGCCACTTTCCAGAAGATGCACCTATATCGGAAATATATACCAAGTATAGGAAAGAAGCAAATGTACAACGCATAATAGGACAAGTGCGCTACCTGTGACATGAAATGGGTCTGAACAGCTTCAATCAATTGATTTCTGGATGGGTTAGGGATCACTTTCACCTATAGGATTAATAAACTTTAGATAATGACCACCCCAATATGGATATTTGATTGATTGGAAATAGTGTAAATAGTAACTTCTATCTTACGAGATTGAAGTGTTGCCAATATCTCCACAGAGCGCCAATCTCTAACTTACTAAGGTCAATTTTCTGAGACAATGGTTGAATAGAGAAAAAAAGGAGTCAAGGGTCGAATGACAGAATATCAGGGCAAATCAAATAGTAATACACAGTTTGATTACGAGTGCATACCACGAACTCGCGAGGCGATATTGATCCTTTTGAGTGAGACTCCCAAGAAAATGATCTGCTGATAGTCTTGTGAGATGACCCCGATGACCTTTGAGTTCGATGCCGTGATCGACGGGGCTTTTGAGTATCATCAGATGCTAATGAAAGTTTCGTCATTGGTTAATAAAAAGTTAGGCATGGGTATGAATTACGGAAAAATAAGAGAGTGGCAACATATCTTTCCTCTGTAATGAAAAAAGCAAAAGACAATCAAAAGCAATGGACCCCAAGCAAACACCTAAAATCATTTTTCATTAAACTACGATCAAATTGACATATCAACAAACAAGGAAATAATTCAAGAAATGGTAAAACATAAAATTTAAATTTAGTATTGAGTGACAGTGAAAGGAAGTTGACAAGCTTTTACTTACTCATTTCCGAACAGTTCCACATCAAATTGTCGTATTCAACATCGTCAGCTTCCTCGTTTCCAGTAGGAGCTTCAATCACACTCAGAGCATTTCTTTGTAGCTTCACCTCAATTCCATTAGTCAGAACCTGTAGAAAATTCAAAACTTCAAAAAAAAAAAATGTAACACCTCAAGGAAGAAAACGAATGTACAAGACATGATCGGTTCGCCACTTATCATTATGTATACTGGGTCTGAATAAGATTTAAGACAAAGAAACTAAGACATGAACTCACATCACAACACCAGGAGCACCACCCACACGCGACTATACCCGCGTGTGTATATTTACACATATACATTTTGACATATGGTGTCCATTGAGAGCCTTTTGAACATGCAAATGCCACAACAACGTATCAAATGTCCCACGCATGATATAATCCAACCAAATCTACCCTAACAATGTCCTAAAATTAAATTACGGAAATCCAACAAAATTGATTTGCATCATCAATCCGACTGCACATCAAAATTCGAAACCTTATATCAAAAGGTTGAATTTTGTTCAAGAAACCAATCCAATTTCAGATCCAGGAACACACAATACAAGCATTAAAAAGAATCCAATCCAATAAAGCAGAACCTATTCAACTTAAGTTTCATCAATTCCACCAGCATGTAATCAAGCACACTAATTGCAATTACCCAGACACCAACTTGTCATGACTTAATTGCACCCAATTCCCCAAACTGATTAGGGTTTCAATTTGAACACTGAACTGCAAAAGAGACTAAACTCCAAACCCCAATTTCACCAATCAATCAAAACCCACAGTCCCACACAAAAAAATCTGACAAACTCAGAAATTTTGAGTCTGCACATTACAGTCCAATAATTGAATTAAACTCCAATTCAACCAAACTTCGATCTATTCAATTTAACCCACATTCATTAAAAATATTATTCAAAAAAATTAATAAATTGATGAAAATCAGAATCAAAATCATACCAGCCAATGCCAGCCACCGAGTCCAACGGCTTTCTTAACCACACCCTTCAAACCAACCAGCACCGACTTGGTCCGGTTGTTACCAGTGACGACAACCTTAGTATTCCTAGGAAGCACCGACAGCGACAGCTCCTCTTCACTACTGATCTCTCCACAGCCCTGAACACCCAATTGCTTATTCTGATGTAAACCAAATCCTAAATTCGTTACAGAGCTCTCCACTTCCATGTCCACTTCCTCCATCATCATCATCTTCTTCTTCACTATCTCAATAGTTCAATAACTCAAACGGTCAAATAGTTGACTGATCATTGAAACGGGGTTTTGGATAAATTTTGTAAAAAAAACAAGAATTTGAAGGAGAAAGAAAAGGTAGGAAGGTTTGATGATGATGATGGGAGTGAGCGAGCGACTGGTTTTCTTTGTGTGAGTGTGTTTTTATGCTTGCCGGTATCCCGGCGAAGACTAGTAAGCCAACTAGGTGGTGACACCTGTCCACGAACTCCGTCAAATATGCCGATGGAGAGTCTGCTGGGTAGAGGAGTCAAAATAATTAATTAATTAAATTTATTACTCCTCCTTCCGTCTCATATTTTTCTTCTCATTTTCTTACTTGGTTTTTCAAAATTTTCTTCTCATTTTCTTAAATAAAATTTTTTTCTCTCACAATTACACTCTCTCTCCAATCTATTCACTTTTCACTTATTCTCTTTCCTACTTTTTAAATTCTACCCATAATTTTTTCCTCTCACAATTACATTCTCTCTTCAATCTATTTATTTTTTATTCATTCTCTTTCCTACTTTTTACAATATATTCACTTTTCACTCACTTTTTACTCATTC
>JAWWMW010000064.1:136274-150048 GCA_035048345.1 Echeveria elegans | reverse complement strand
TCCTTATATTTTATATGTTTAGATATAAGTAGATTTGATGTTGAAATTACTAATATGAGTGTGAGTATTAATAATAATAAAAATAGTAATGAAATGAAATTACTTACATTTAATAAAATGTCATTTGAGTGTGAGTGGGAGTGGGAGGGGTTGAGATGGGAGGGGGTTAGTTGGATTTGGATTGAATTGGTTGAGGTACTTACATTTAGCAACGAAATTAATAAAATTAGGATCGAATTTGATTGTCGCTAATTGGGGATGTCTTTTGGTTAGTTATTCTTTTATTATTATAGATAGATGACTAGATCAGACTCAACTCAAAAAGTCTCGCTAGCGAAAATATAAATATACAATAGCCGTCGGATCAAAGTCATATAACGACGTCATTTCAATCAAGGAAGATGTGAAGATAATTTAGTTTAGTGAAAACTATACTTGCGTCGTCCACTTTGCCACGCACATACTATTATTGCCGTAGCTTTACCGAAACACTGCGTTTTGGATATTCGAATTTGTTGTGAATAATGCCGGCTGCTGTCACATTATGACGTGTCAAAGACAAGGTTTGTCTCAACGTAAATTATATCTATTGTATTTGTGTTGCAGTCTTTGCTTTATTAATTACATTAATTATCGATTTTTTTTTTTTACTTTTATAAATAAGAAGCTGTTGGTTTAATAACTCAAACCACTTTTTTCTGCAGACAATTAATAACCAGTCCCGTCGGGAACCTTGCCGTTGAACCACCGGCCACGATGGCGCTCCGTCGGAAATCGAACCCCGCCGCTTCCTCCACCACCACCACGGTTACTTTATTCTTCATCATTTACTTACTTATTACGCCATCTCAATCGCTGGATTTCGACTTCCACAAGCATAGGAAAGTCAAGGGACCGATCAAAACCCTTGTTGTCGTAGTCATGGAGAATCGCTCATTCGATCATGTCCTCGGGTGGCTAAAGTCGACCCGACCCGGTATCAACGGGTTGACCGGTAAAGAATCGAATCGCGTCTCGGTAAATGATCCAAACTCGCCGGAAGTGTTCGTTTCGGACGAAGCTGTGTTCGTCGACGCCGATCCTGGTCACTCGTTTCAAGCGATTCGTGAGCAGATTTTTGGTTCGGAGGATTGCTCGGCTGACCCCGCGCCGATGAATGGATTCGCTCAGCAAGCGGAGAATATGAGCGTAGGGTTTTCGAAGACGGTGATGGCTGGGTTTAAGCCGGAGTTGTTGCCAGTTTACACCGAGTTAGCGGATGAATTCGCTGTATTCGATCGGTGGTTTGCGTCGGTGCCGGCTTCGACTCAGCCGAATCGGTTTTATATCCATTCAGCCACATCTCACGGTGCCACTAGTAATGTTAGGAAGGATTTGATCCATGGATTTCCGCAGAAGACGATTTTTGATTCGTTGGATGAAAATGATTTGAGTTTTGGGATTTATTACCAAAACATACCTGCAACTTTGTTTTTCAAGAGCTTGAGGAAGTTGAAGCATATAACTAAGTTTCATGACTATTCGTTGAAGTTTAAGCTACACGCTAAGCATGGGAAGCTGCCAAACTATGCGGTAATTGAGCAGCGGTACTTTGATATTGAGCTGTTTCCTGCAAATGATGATCACCCGTCTCATGATATGGCGCACGGGCAGAGGTTTGTGAAGGAAGTGTATGAGACTTTGAGAGCTAGTCCGCAATGGAATGAGATGGCTATTTTAATTACTTATGATGAGCATGGTGGGTTTTATGACCATGTGCCTACCCCAGTTTCCGGGGTGCCCAATCCTGATGGGATAATTGGACCTGATCCCTTCTATTTCCGGTTTGATCGGTTGGGTGTCAGGGTCCCTACCCTGTTGATCTCACCATGGATTGAGAAGGGAACAGGTATGTTCCATGGTTTGAATTGTTAATGTTTCAGTCATTTTTAGGTTTTGTTCTTTAGTGGGTAATTTTTTATTTGGTCATCTGCTGAAATGGAGTATAATTGTTGAGTGCTTGTTGACTGGCTGGTGAACGGCAATACTTAAATAGGTGTTATTTGAACTCTTGCTTTTCTGATGGGTGAAGCTGTCTTGGTAGTTTCTGATTGTGTGTTGCTGAAGCTTTTCTTCTTTCTGTCATCACATAGTGTGTGAAAGCCTTTTCTGCAGGATTTGGGTTTTCATCTGGTAGTAACTAGTATGGTTTGAGCAAATGCCTCTAGTGGTTGCAAAACCATCATTTTCTTCCCATTGAGCAGCTACTGGGCAATACTTAATTGTGTTAGAGTTGTTTTGCCTTGTTTCTGACTGAAAGGAAAGAAATGGTAACTGTTTGTGTTTTCCATGGATATGTCTGTGTGTATTGTTGTGGGTTTTGTGATGATATTGCTCTCTTTGAGATCATGGAGTTATGTGTTTGATTTCACTTTTTGCTTGTAAGGTGCTGGTAGCAGAGTTCAATCATGGAATTATGTGTTTGTTTCACTTTTGCTTTTAAGGTGCTGGTAGCAGAGATAAATCATGGAGTTGTGTGTTTGATTTCACTTTTACTTGTATGGTGCCGGTAGCAGAGTAAAATCTGATGGAATGGAAACAGGCTGGAATATTTTTGACTGATTTACTTTCAGTGAAACTGATTTTTTTTAAAAAATCATGGGGAATGAAGCAAATGTGTTACTTGGATTGTGTTCTTTCCTATCTTTATTGCTTTTCTTTGAATGGTCTCCTGCCTTTTCATGAAGTTGCTTACCCAGAATCCAACCTCTTTTACTGCTCACTTCTTAGTTTCCTTTGCTTTTCACTTACTTCTCACCTGCTTTTCCTTTCATTTTGAATTTTTACAAATATAGTTTTAACTCTGTGAATTTAATTTTAGCGCCATAGCCCTACATAAGCTGTATTAATCTTTTCGCCAAGCCCTTGATTCAAGTTTACTCTAGCCTTTTCACATGATCATTGGATCCATGCTCACTTGCCAGATAAATACAAGTAGCTTGAGAATGGCGGCGCCTGAGTATTTACATATATTTGATTTTTCTGCTAATCTGCATCCCAAGTATCTAAGTTACGTATTCACTGAGTTTAAACGGTGCAGTGATCCACAAACCAGCTGGACCCACCCCGAGTTCCCAGTATGAACATTCTTCCATACCTGCAACAGTAAAAAGACTTTTCAATTTGAAGTCTAACTTCTTGACTAAGAGGGATGCTTGGGCTGGTACATTCGAACAATATTTTCACCTTCGGGATACTCCTCGCACTGACTGCCCAGGTTTGCTTCTATTCAACTAAAGAGTTGTTGAATTATAATTGGACTGAACTTGCTGCACTGCTGACTAAATAACCATTTAAAGTCAACTCAATAGAAGTAGTTTATTGCGCACTTCAGGCTAAATCATGCCAAACAACTGCTTGATCCAATTTAATTATCTTTACTTGGGCATTAATGCAGTTTATTGCGCACTTCAGGATAAATCATGCCAAACAACTGCTTGATCCAATTTTATAATCCTTACTTGGGCATTAATGTTGATTATAGTGTGGTTATTAATGTGTTTTTGCCACTGTGAAATCTTGCTCAGTAACCCTGCCTGAGGTAAGGACTAGTTTGAGGCCAAGAGGACCAAAGGAAGATGAAAAACTGTCAGAATTTCAAGTGGAGATGATTCAACTTGCATCTCAACTCAATGGCGACTATGTTCTCAATACTTATCCTCATCTCGGTCATACCATGACTGTTCGTGAAGCCAATGCATACGCTGAGGATGCAGTCAAAAGATTTTTAGAAGCTGGAAAAGCTGCACTGAAAGCTGGAGCGAACGAGTCTGTCATTGTCACAATGCGACCTTCTCTTACCAGTCGAACAATGGGTAGATACAACACCAGGTATGTCAAGGACAGTTAAAGCTGTCGCAAAGGTCTTTCAAAGACAGGAAAGGACTACAACTATAGTTATGTGTGAAATATGATGGGGCTTATTGAACTGGATGGCAAGCTACTTGTATAAAAATGATGCCGAAAGGAACTGCCTTGGTTATTTTACATGTATATATAAGTGTTTACATGTGTACCTTGAACAAGCCAGGTCTAGTTCCCATTCAGGGGCTTCATTGGACCTTGATCAAATGCAAAGTTGCAGAATTTGGTACTTCTTGCTAAATAATCTCAATGACGAAAACACTTTTATACTAATCCCTTTATAGCCCATCTGGATTGGAAAACATGTATAGCCATCATAAATAGGTTCATTTCGAGCGAGATGGTTCGTGATTTTCTGCAGCACCTGATAAGTTCGTCTGCTCACTCTCAAGGCATCATCATGTGAGTTATGTTACCACTACAATCTATTTAGCTAGTTAGCTACGTTGTACTTGAGTAGGATGCGAGTTCCTCATTTTCAGGAGCAAGTTATTTTACAACTTATTGTAATAGTGCGTTGCATCTTTATCTTAGTCAAAGTGTTGCTATTTGGATCTTTCAGGGCGGATCCTATCTGAGGAATCTGCTCAGGGACAGAAGGATCTGCTTTGATCATGCGAGACTTAAAATGCAGTAAATAGCTCATTCGATCCAGTCTATCAAAAATTCAAAACAACAGCACCATAAACTGCAGTTGCCACGCCTCAGTCCTTGCATTCCAACAGGGTGTCTCCCTTTCCTGGTTTCTTGCTCAAACCGATTTTGTTCCTTTGCTTCTTCTCCATCACTGTTCTAGTCCTGTACATATTTACCGTTCTTGAGTTGTGACGTTGAAGTTTTAATTTGTTCATTTTTTTGTTGGCTGCAGAACATGCTGAGATCATTGCATCACAGATCAAAACAGTAGCGGGGCATAACATGAGTCCCACGCCATGGCGTTGGTTCCCACCCAAGACTTTTGATGATGAGTCCAGAATAACCCGAGCTTCAAAAATCATACAATGCTCATATTTAAAATGCAGCACCAGTAAGAAATGGCATCTGCCTGAAGGCCAAACACAGTGCCTCGATTTTTTCAGATGGTTCCATCGTGGTTTCAGTAAGCCATGGTCGAATACATCAATTTCCAGAGAACACCTGATAAAAGGCTAAAGAATATGCAGCTTTCAGAGTGGTGATTGTTGATGGGAGATTGTATACAGAGTTTTATAATGATTGTTTTCAGACCAGGGCCATGTTTACCATTTGGGGGCTGTTGGCAGCTGCTGATGAAGTATCCTGGACTGATCCTCGATGTAGACTTGATGTTTGATTGCATGGATAAGCCCTTTATTTCAAGGAGTAGCCATCAGGCTATGTCATTGCCTTTGTTCCGCTATTGCACCACACCTCATCACTTTGATATTCCATTTCCTGACTGGTCTTTTTGGGGGCTGGAAAGGGTTTTTTCTTCTGGTTTCCACAAGTGATCGGTGTGTTTTATTTTGTTGCAGGCCAGAGACTAATATTGAACATTGGGACAAGAAGTTCAAAGACATCAAACAAGGCTCTCAAGAAATAAACTGGCTGAACAAGTTGGCTTATGCATACAGCATACTAGAAAGGGAATCCAGATGTTGGCTCTCCTGACGGCACTCAGAAATGGGGTGCTCAGATTCTGCCTCAGCCCTCAGGTATCCAATATACCTGATTTATCAAATGCCACAGTACTTATGTTCTTCTGTAGAACTGGACTGAAGAAGCCAAATCTGGTTTCAGGGATTCCAAGCTATCTAACCAGTGCAAGCACAGGTGAGTTTTTGCGACATTTTACACCAGTCTTGAACTGATGGGCTGACTGACAATATCAATATTCATATTTTTTTGTCATCAGATATAAAATCTATTCAAATGGATCTGCGTGGTCAGTGAGCTTGAACTTTGAAGTGCATTTTAATCATGCGGTTCCAAGACACTAATGATAGAGCCACAGTATGGAGATTTCCTCAGTCGAGGTCTCATGCCTAAAGCCTAAAGACAACTACGGGCCTATCCCTCCTACCAAGTTCTGTTCATCTTTAAACTCAGCTGTGGAATGGGGCAATGGCCATCCAACAAAGGGTACTTGTCTAATACCCCAAGCCTGTGTGGCAATATTTCAGAGTCATTTGATTCAATGGTCCGTCTTACAGGCTAGGGAAATCGGGGAGCTAGCGCAGCTATTCATGGAAGCACTGAACACTATCTTGTCCGAGTACTCAAAACTGCAAGACTTCAAACCATCTCCACCACCTATGTTTGGCCAATCCGGTTCAAACCGAGTTCTTAAAAAACTCAGCAGCTCCACCCTCACTCACCCCACCATGCAAAATCCCACATCCTGATACAAATCTAATTGATTCATGGATAGAATATAAATCATCACGGACGTTGAGAATATGAGTCAAGTGAACCCCATGACTTGGGGTCATCATCATCATCAAACCTCTTGCAATAGCAAGTTACAGAATATGCTATTTCCAAATGCAGACAGAACCTATATCATCATTTGTATCAATGCCTGTGTTTGTAATCTGAGCTGATTGTACTTATTCTAACTGGAAAACGTAGAATCGTGCTGCCCAAGATCGCCAACGTTGGACATGTTATATCCACAAACCACCCCTCCGGCCCTCCCCATTTGCACACCTCTGGTCATCAAATGGTCAAAATATCAAAAATAATCGTTTATTTATCTAAATATTTTTGTAGACAGCTAGTAATATTATATAAACTAGTATTAGTGAACAATCCAACTTGTGCCAATTATTTATTTTAATAAAATTAAAATTAATAAAATTATTTTATTTTAATTATTTAAATAAAATAAAATAATTTCATTTTATTATAATTTATACTAATTATTCGTATTGAGTGTAACTATGTAGTTAATAAGGAGTATTTTTTATAAAGAACTTATTGTTAACGATGAATAATGTTGAATGTAATTAGATAATTCATCAGAAATAAATGTGGCACCATTTAATAATCTCGAATCCACATTTTTAATAGTAATATGAAGATAATTAATACTACTACTCAATGGCCAAGGCAATCTATTTGTGTCACTTCATTTAAAAAAGACATCTTCAAATTCTTCTCTTTTTTTCCACAACATTTTCATGACCAAAACATAGGCTCATCATACCGCTGAATTAATGTAATCACCTACTCAAGCCATCACCCACTGTAATTCATATCAGGAATAATTTAATCACCTACCCACTGAGCCAAAACAAAAAGACACAAAATCAAACTCTATCAAATACGTATAATAAAAAGATTAATTATAGAAAAAAAATCTGCATCCTTAGCATTTTTTCTATATGACACTTATTCGTTTATTTTTCACATTTAAAAGATGTCCTCGTTTTCACCGTTATCATTTCGACACTCTCAGTCATAATTAATGGCAATTGACCCCTTAATAGTAATTTTAAAAACTTTAGGAATCAAATTGAAAATAAAAAAATACATGAAAGCCTCCCCTCCCTCAAATTTAAAAATACGTGGTGGTGTTGGAGGAGATGGTTGCGGTGGTGAGGGACGTTTTGGTGTATTTTCAATTTAAATCCTATAGTTTTTAAACTAAGTAGTTAATTATGACGGATGATGTCGAAATGATAACGGAAAAAATGTAAAGTCTTTAAATGTGAAAAATAAACGAAATGGTGTCATCTAAAAAAAGTGCTATTATCCAAATAAAAAAATTGATGCTTTTCCATTTCTAATTTTATTATTATCCAAATAAAAAAAATCAGAAAAAAAACAAAAGAATACAGCCACTGATTCCCACTATAAAAACCCATAACTGTCCGCCTCTCCACTCACCATTCTCATCCCTTCATTTCAATCCAGTCGAATTAGGGTTTACTCACCTTCACGAATCCTCCAACCAATTCAATCAACCAACCATGTCTGGCAACAGCGGCGTTGTAGCCCTCTACGGCAACGGTGCCATCACCGAATCATCCACCGCCACAAAACAATCCCCTTTCTCCGTCAAAGTCGGTCTCGCTCAGATGCTTCGCGGCGGCGTTATTATGGACGTCGTCAATGCCGAGCAAGCTCGTATCGCTGAAGAGGCCGGCGCTTGCGCTGTCATGGCTTTGGAACGCGTTCCGGCTGACATCCGCTCCCAAGGCGGCGTCGCCAGGATGAGCGATCCGCAATTGATTAAAGAGATTAAGCAGGCTGTGACCATTCCGGTGATGGCTAAGGCGAGGATTGGGCATTTTGTGGAAGCGCAGATTCTTGAAGCTATCGGCGTTGACTATGTTGACGAGAGTGAGGTACTGACTTTGGCTGACGATCAGAATCATATTAACAAGCATAATTTCCGTGTTCCGTTTGTTTGCGGATGCCGTAACCTTGGCGAGGCGTTGAGGAGGATTCGTGAAGGTGCGGCAATGATAAGGACTAAAGGAGAGGCTGGGACTGGTAACATTATTGAGGCCGTAAGGCATGTGAGGTCTGTGATGGGTGACATTCGAGTTTTAAGGAACTTGGATGATGATGAGGTGTTCACATTTGCTAAGAACATCGCTGCGCCCTATGATTTAGTGATGCAAACTAAGCAGTTGGGGCGTCTGCCTGTTGTGCAATTTGCTGCTGGTGGTGTGGCCACACCTGCTGATGCTGCTTTGATGATGCAGCTTGGATGTGATGGTGTCTTTGTTGGGAGTGGTGTGTTTAAGAGTGGTGACCCTGCGAAGAGGGCGAGGGCAATTGTGCAGGCTGTGACTCATTACAGTGATCCGAATGTGCTGGCTGATATTAGCTGCGGGCTTGGAGAGGCTATGGTTGGGATTAATCTGAATGATGAGAAGGTTGAGAGGTATGCCAGTAGGTCTGAGTGATGCGCGGAAGGAAGGTGTTTCTGGATCATTTAGGTTATATGTTGTTTTCTGTCTTTGGTGGCCGGTCGCCGGTGTTAGAACAATTGCCATGATATGTTGTTTTCTTTTAATTCTACATTTTGTTGTTCGAGTCAGTCACGTGGTGTCTCAATAGCATTGATGATTGCCTTCAGTAATATATTTTTGTAATCTCACAACTTGTTTTCACATGCCTAATGTTTTTTTAAGGTTTTGTTATCATCTGTCAGACTTGTGTGCTGCCTAGTTGCTTTTGGTTTGCCGTATCCCGCATCATCCCAATGTGGCAAAGATTTATGCACATTTGGTTGAATTTCATTTCTGGAAGGTTGCAGCTTGCATTTCGTATTGTTACTAAATGTACCTACTTGGACTGGTTTCTTACAGTGGCCCAGGTGATTTGTGATCAAATGTACCTACTTGTTTAAGTTCACATCAGATTCATGGTTGTCCCAGTTATAGCGCGCAGTAGATTGGGTTCCACAATTGGAACGTGGTGTTTGCATGGTCTATCGTGCAATTTATTTGCGCTGTTTGCTGGTGATATACATCGCAACCTTAATGCAGCAACTGCCGGACTAATGCCGTTCAGCTAGTGAATCTTTCAGGTTTGGATCTCTGGTTTTTGTTAGCCAGTACTACAGCACTACTGTACGTTTTACCAAGTTGTACCCCGTTGCTGGCTTGCTGCTACTCCATCCATCAAAATTCACCAGGATCTCACAGTGATAAAGTTGGTTCAGTGAGTTCGATTTTGTTTAGGGAAACCTCGCCGGTTTTTTTTTTCTTTTTTGACCCTTCCACCGTGTAGCGTTCATTCATGCAGAGAAATAAGTTACAGAATTTCCGTTGTATTTGTGTGCCTTCTCCTCTATATGAGGCCTAGATTTGCTGCATATGAAACTGCTTCCAGTTCATGCAAATGAGGCAGTCTCTTAAGACAGATCAGAGCCAGCAAAAACAGAAAAATGAGTGGAATCAGAGGCAGACGTGGTGTAATGGAATTTGAATCAAAGTGGACAGTACTGACTTGTCTCTTTCCTTGTCATGAACTGCAAGCTCATTCAGATTCTGGGGGTTTCTCACTGTAGCAACTTGTTCTGACTTTGCTCTATTTCATCCGCAGAGCCTCAGATGCATCAGACATCACCATTAATGTGGGTACATAATGTGCATGAAAATGGTTAGAGAAAATGAGAGCTCAATGACACATAAAAGTTCTACTTTATTACTTATAACAATGAGGATGATAATAAGCTAGAGCAACATAACATTACAACAAGGCGACCCGAATAAGATTTAAGCAATGTAGGCTCAAGGAATCGCCTATAATCAAGTCGCGACAATGTGATCATTGGTGAAATGGTTCTACTAATGGAGATCTCATATAGACTTTTTGGTGAGGATTTCGAAGAGTTCCGGATCTGTTTCGTAGAACACAACCTCTCCGTCATCTTTTACATAGTGGTCTTTAGCCATGCTGCTAGCGAGAATCTTAAACAAGTGGACTGGGATCGGCCCTGACTTGCTTGGCTCCCTGTAGTACTTTCCGAGCACTAGCTTCGCTGTCTTGGTCTGCAGAGGGCCAATTTTATGTTCACGGGTTAGGTTGAGATAGTAAGAGTACGGGGTGTGAAATGAAGCACATGAGACTACGGGAACAAGTAATTACCGCTTCACGTAGGTGGTAGTGAGGGATTTGAGGGAAGAGGTGATGGATGACATGAGTGCCAATGTCGTGGTGGATGCTGTTGAACATGCCGTAGTCGCGGTCTATTGTTGTTAATCCTCCACGTAAGTAACTCCATTCCTGACAAAGCATGAAATTCCTGAGTCAGTCAAAATACTAAGAAAAGAATCAACCGGATGCATTTATAATAAAGTTATTAAAATACCTTGCCCCTATACCACGGAAGCTTCTCATCATGGCCGTGGTGGTGCAAGTACGTTACAGTGTCCAGCCACAATACAAATATCTGACGAAAAGTTTCAGAACATGATAAATTTATGCAAGGAGACTGGTTGTTTGTAGAGAATTGGTGCGGAACTAACCAAGTACGGTACTCCGTAAAGCTTGAACAAGTTCCAAGGTCCAATAAGTGAAGCCGAATAGGCAAGTAAAGAAACCATGATGACCCAACATGTGGTCGAGGTGATCACATCCAATCTCTCATTTGGAGCAAACAAGTCACTATACGGATTAAAGTGAGATCCATGCTTACCAGGGCTTCTCGTCCACTGTAATGGTCCAACTCATCAGACCCCTCAACAACATTAATAAAAGTCTGCAAACAGTATCAGACAATGTAGGAACTAACCAAGTACACTGGGAACGCCAAGATAGGAAATGGAATTTTGTAACGCATTATGCGAGTCAGTGAGTCCAAACTCTTGTATAACGACTCAGACATCTACAAAACCACCACATAATAATCCAATCAAAATTCTTACCACTATAAATTTACAATAATCAACAGTAGATGAACATAACCTAATGTGCTGGACCGGATGACTTACCGGAACCCATGATTCATCATTGTCCACATGTCCATGATTCTGGTGCTGAGTTTTGTGGCTTATTCTCCTGCAAATTCATCCATACCATATAGTACGTGCAATCAACTTCTGATTACTTGCATGTAACCCAAATTGCAAAAGCGTTATCTTTTTTTCAATTTTGTACAACAAAAACAAACATGCATTTTCAGGTCTAACCAACATTCAAAGATCAAAGCTACATTGTCTCTAGAACCATGCAAAATAACCCAGAAAAGTCTCCACACAAAGAAAACCCAACAATGTCACAAAGACCTCAAATCAAGGAAATTACTAGAGAAAAAAAGCAAGGCCCGGAAAAAGAGTTAAAAATCATATCTGATTGAAGTTTTTACCATCCATGGAAAGGGACTAGGATGAATGAATGCAGCACATGCCCGACAACACTGTTCAATGCTGTGCTATCAGAAAAGCTTCCATGTCCACTGAAACAGCAATGCAATGTTACAAACTGTCACAACCCCTCAAAATCAAATCAAAAAGTTCGAAAACCACATCATATTTTCATCAGAAATCAATAAAAAACGAATCTTTTTGACCAATTTTGCATACCAGTCATGGCCTAAGACGAACAAAGCCCAGAACAAGGTCCCCTGAGCAATCCAGTAAACTGGCCACAAAACCCAGTTGTTAAAATAAGCAGCGATAGCTGCAAAAGCCGCCACAGCGACAACATCCTTCGCAACATAGCTTAAAGATTTCCATGGGTCTTTCACCCAACAATGCTTAGGAATCGCCGCCCTGATGTCGTTGATTTTGAACGGTGGCGCCGCCGCCGGATTGAAAACCCCATCTCCGTTTAAGTTGGTGAGGGGTTTATTCATGATTTTGGGAATGTGGGTCTGGGAGATTGAGGGCGGAGAAGGGTAAAGTTGGGAGCTTTATGAGGGTAGAGTGATGGAGGAGTGGATGCGAAGCGGTGGATGAAGTGAGATTTTTATACTACTCAGACTCTGTTTTTTTTATGCTGGTCCGAATCTCTGAAAAAGTAGTATTTTTTATATTTTATTATTTATTAGGTATATTTTATTATTTATTAGGTAATTATAATACTTCCTTTTATTTACTTAAACTAGTTTCATGTAATTAAAAAATGTCTAATATGTAGATTTTTGATGCTAGTTTAAAGTAGTATTCCATTCTTTTCATATTTTTCTTCCAATTTTTTTTAGTGTCCCAAAATTTTCTTCTCATTGTCTTACATGTAAAACTTTTTCTCTCACATTTACACTTTCTCTTCAATCTATTCCATTTCCACTCATTCTCTTTCTTACTTTTACTCGACATAATATAATTTTCTTAAAAACTGCACCAACTACCTAATGAGAATAATAATATAAAACGTAGGGAGTAGTATGATTCTTACATTCAATTTTATTTAATCAAATTTTGATTCCAAAATTAGGAACCACACAAAAAGTTTTGATAAAAAATTGTAGTGTGTGCTGTTGTCAAAAGCTAAATCTAGTACGTACAAAACAGATATTTTGTTCATTATCATCGATATTTACTTAGTTTTGGATTTCAATTTATTTTTAATATTTTTTGTCATTGCATGTTTACCTTTTTATACAAATAGAAGAAAATCAATTTATGGCATAAAGTGAGATGTAAATGCTAATTATGGACACAACCTACAAAGTTGATATTTTACCCTTTGTGTACCTAAATGTGATATATTCAATGAAACCTTGATTTAAGGGGCTAAGAATGTGTACAAGTAGTAGTAACAAATTCCAATATGGAGGGTTGGTTTAAAGGTTGGGTGAGTGAAGAGTGGTCGAACATGAATGGTTTAGAGTGGTCGAACATGAATGGTTTAGATACATAAACCACTCATGCATTGTTTCTGTTAGGTTTTTCCGGTAAGTATTTAAACAAATGAACATTAGAATCATAATGGCCATGAGGTAGGCCTTGAAAATGGACATAGGGGTTGTTCCATGAATTTATTTTTTGCATTTTCAAGATGGGTGATTATTGAATCACAGTTATGGTATAGAGTTTGTTGTCAATTTCAAATTCCAATTTCATCACTTGACCCATACTTTGTTGGTTTAAATATTGACTGACAAGTGGTGATCCTGTCGTCCCGACGGAAATTGTTTATCCGTTAAATTTAAATTTTTAATTTTTAATTCCGACGGATATGCATTGTCCCGAATGTGCAATCAAAATGGTCAAACACGGGTATGACTCGATCGACAAATTTTTGGACCCGTGTGATTTAATTTTTTAAATTTTAATGGGTCAGGCCGGACCCGGCGGTGTGTTGTGTGTAAAATTTTAATTTTAATTTTAATTTTAATTTTAATTTTAATTTTAATTTTAATTTTAATTTTAATTTTATTTTTAATTTTTAATTTTTAATTTTTAATTTTTAATTTTTAATTTTTAATTTTTAATTTTTAATTTTTAAT
>JAWWMW010000064.1:103693-114061 GCA_035048345.1 Echeveria elegans | reverse complement strand
TTGCCCATTATAGGCATCAATTGACTGCTTAGTTGACTTACGACAGGCTTATAATGGTCAAAATCAACATAAGTTAGATATTTTTTTTAAATAAACTGAGAAGTTGGGAATTTAAATGAGCAAGTTTGAGTTGGAATTTTAAATGGGCAAAACAGGAAAATTTGGGCTTTAATTGACATTTTTCCCGAATATTTTTCACACAATATTTTTTACAGTTAGGTGTGTACTTTTTGAATCACCCGCTCGTCAACTAAATTCAAAAAATCAAAATAAACAAAAATCCCAAAAGTAGTACTTAAATTTCAATCATTCCCGCTCTCCCGCCTTATCTTCAAAAATCAATATTCTAATAACCAAAAGAAGAGCCTCTCTCTCTCCCTTCTCTCTCTTCAAACTCTCTCCCTCTCAAACCCTAAAAATCTTCCCAGTGCTCCGATCTTTATAGTCATGGCAGGGAAACGCAGGAACCGATCGCTGTCCGGATCCAAGATGGACGCGTCCGCGTCTCGGAAGTCGAAGAGAGGAGCAGTTGTAGAAGAGCCGGTGGTGGATTTCGAGAGTGAGATAGTGGATGAGTCTGATTTTATACCGGAAGAAACTGTTATTGCTGTTGCTGTCACTTCTCGCTCTAGGAAAAGTAATATTGAGGATGATGGTGATTCGATATTTGTTGGAGCGGCTGTGCCACATGCTGAAGCTAAGTCTAAATGGCCTCATAGATACAAAGTATATGTTTTTACTGCTTCATTATTCCAACTGCGTTTCTTGAATTTGTGGATTAAGTTTTATATTGCTAATTGTTGATGTTGGAAATTAAAGTTGTGAATTCTTTTCTTAAATTGTTTTCAGAAGAATACCGAAGCACTAGCTGGGAATGAAACTAATAGGTGAGTTTTTTTTTTTAAATTTCTGTTGCCCTTTTAAATTTAATCTTTTTGTATGCTCTTCAATTTCACTGTTTTCAATAATTTTTTTTAAAATCAGTCACTCGAATTAGTGTTTTGCATAAAGTTGCAACTTTTGATTTTGGATATGCTGAGAAAGATTTTGATGTGATTATGGGAAAGTAACTAAATTATCGACTACTTACGTGCGACTGATTTTAAGTTCTGAATCAGGGGTAAAGAAACTGCTCCAGAGTCATTAAGAGCACTCCACCATTATGCAAAGGCAGAGGTGGATGGGATTATGTATAACTTGAATGATAATGCGCATGTTCAGGTACTTCTATTGAGTTGAACATATAGCCAAGCTAACAAAGCCAATCATTTCAAGTTGTGTTATGTGTCAAAAGAAGCTCCGTGTCTATGTCTGATGTCTTGACTATGTGCTTGTTGTAGGCCGGAGAGGGAGAAGCTCCATTCATATGTAGAATAGTTGAATTGTTTGAAGGTGTTGACAAAAAGTATTACGTCACTTGCCAGTGGTATTATAGAGCAATTGACACAGTACGGTTCTGTTCTATTATTCATTTTTTACTTATGGATGCTTAGAATGTAAATATGGTTGTATCATTTGGATATATGTTTCTAATGGCAGCCAGTCAAAGAACATTCCAACCTAGTTCATGATAAGCGAGTATTCATATCTGAAATTAAAGATGACAATCCACTGGACTGTCTCCTTGAAAAGATCAGTATTGTTATGGTATGTGACTATGTGAGTTATCTTAATTTTTTATTTGTTGCTTGCATGGAAGGCTCCATTGTTAAAAGCATGTATCTTTTACAGGGTCAGTTAGGGAAAGTAAAACCAGCTGGGTCCTTTAATTACTACTGTGACATGAAGTATCTAGTGCCTTATTCTAGTTTCATTAAATTGCCACAAGAAGGTAATAGTCCATCCTTCTGCGATGAATTTTTTAGTTGTTCAGATCAACTCAGTTCAGCACATTGCTTGAATACTCAAATGAAGTTGAAAACAGACTTATTTGTTGAATCTGTTAGACATTGTGGGAAATGTTAATTGTCTTGTTTACATCTTCATTTGCAGAGTTTTTAATTTCCCAAAGTGAAACGCCTTCAACTGTTTCATGCGAGGTCAGCATCACAACAGTAGCAGAAGAGGTCTCTCCTGTTAGAAACCCTCGGATGTTTCTTCTTGATTTGTATGCTGGATGTGGTGCCATGTCACTAGGGCTCTGTTTAGGAACCAAACTAGCTGGATTTGATCTAATTACGGTAAGTCAGCTTTAATTGTAGCAACTTACTAATCTCTAATTCTTTTACATGATCTGGTAAGTCTCAATTTCTTTACCTGATTTGATATTCTGCACAATCTGTAGAGATGGGCTGTTGATATGAACGAGTATGCCTGTGAAACACTGAGAAATAATCATCCTGAAACTGTGGTATGTGCATTATTACAGTATTTAGTGTACATACTTATAATGCCTAGTTCTTTCATGCGTATTAATCTATTTTGATTGACAACCAGGTAAGGAATGAAATGGCTAGCAATTTCTTATCATTGCTTAAAGAATGGAAGAAACTATGTGTCACCTTCTCCCTTATTAGAGCAAGTGAAGAGGACCAGTTATATGACATACCAATTGAAGAAGATGAGGAGGAGGAGGATAATATTCCTGACCAAGATTCTGAAATATTTGAAGTAGAAATGGTACTTGATATTTTCTATGGAGACCCTAACGAGGTTAAAAAGATTGGCTTATATCTTCAGGTACATATTTTTGGGTTATCATAAAACCAAAAAGTTGTAGGCGTAAGCTACAATCTTTTTATTAATATACCACCCATTATTGTTCAACATCTGATATCCAGTTGTGTTGTAAATATTGATTGTATTACTTCAGGTCCGGTGGAAAGGCTATGGGCCTGATGAAGATACATGGGAACCTATTGAAGGACTAAGGTATTCCACTTTTTAGGCTTATGTATTCACATACACTGATAAGCATTTTCTTTTGAAACCTAACAGTGACTAGCATTTGTTCTTTATCAGTAACTGTGGAAAAGCCATCAAAGAATTTGTTGAAAATGGATTCAAGAACAACTTCTTGCCGTTGCCTGTAAGAATATTGTTTTTTTTTCTTGTTTTTATAACCATTTCACAATTTTGTTGATCAAATGATTGTTCTCTTTTGTTTAGGGCGATGTGGCTGTTTTATGTGGAGGGCCACCATGCCAAGGAATTAGCGGTTTTAATAGGTTCAGGAACAGGAAGAATCCTCTTGAGGATACAAAAAATGAGCAGATTATTGTGTACATGGATATCGTAAATTACCTTAAGCCACGCTTCGTCCTAATGGAAAATGTAGTGGATCTCTTGAAGCTGAGTCAAGGTTTTCTTGGGAAGTACGCACTTGGCCGATTGATATCAATGAATTATCAACTCAGAATGGGAATGTTGGCTGCCGGGTCTTATGGTTTACCTCAATTTCGTATGCGTGTCTTTCTTTGGGGAGCTCTTCCATCAGAAGTAATTCTCGAAAAAGAAAGTTATTTCAGTAAATAATTCTGGTGAAGTGATTCTTATGTTTTTCATTTTAGACTTTGCCACAGTTCCCTTTGCCTACTCATGAGGTTGATAATCGAGGAGTTGTTCCTGTTGAATTTGAGGTACTCTTCTTTCAGTGTTTCAAATGTTCCCATTTATCTTACCATTACTTATCTTAGCTTCGTTATCTGTTGGGGAGCATAGATGAATTTAGTCAGTGCAAATGAAGGCGGGCCAAGAGCTTTGAAAAGTAAGCTATTCCTTGGGGACGCTATATCTGATCTCCCTCCGGTATGAAGTAAATTTATGTGTCTTCCTGTTATCTGTGAATCAGAATGTGTATTTAAGTCATCTGGTTACTGTGTTCACAAGTTACACTATTTTATTGGCGTTGTTGACTTTTTTTAGGTGAGTAATGTGGACAAATATGATGAAATGGCATATACTGTCCCTCCAAAAACTGACTTTCAGAAGTACATCAGATTAAATAAAGAAGGTAACACTTGTTTAATCAACTTTATTTTTTAAGATCTCAAATAATGTCTTTGGTTAACAGTATCCAGCTTTGTTTGTGTATGATGTGATGAGCTCAGTATTTTTGCAGCTTTTACAATACCATCTCTATCAAACCAAGAACTGCATGAAACCTTATACGATCACCGCTCTTTGGAGCTGAATGCTGACGACTACGAACGTGTTTGTCAAATACCAAAGAAAAAGGTTTGTTGTATTTGGTGGACGACTAATAAAACTCTTAAGCTGCAGTTGAAAATGCTTGCTAACAATTGTTCATCGCAGGGTGCAAACTTTAGAGACTTGAAAGGTGTGTACGTTAAAGACAATAAGGTATATTTAGATCCCAATGTGAAGCGGCCGACAGTAAAATCAGGAAAACCGTTGGTAAATCTCTCGTGCCTTTTCCTGTTCAGTATTGCTTTTCTCTGCTTAAGCTATAAGCCAATGATCTTAATTTTCATTGTGTAAAATACAGGTCCCTGATTATGCGATAAGCTTTATTAATGGAACCTCCTCCAAGTAAGTTACATTAATTTGCGCATAAATGTCTGATCTTTTTATGTTTTGAAGTACTGATATCATTTGTTTTATTTTTGCAGACCCTTTGGAAGAATGTGGTGGGATGAGATTGTTTCTACGGTTGTCACAAGAGCTGAACCACATAATCAGGTGTTTTTCTGTCTTTTGATATGTGATAGTTATTTTCATGTAAGATTTTCTCACTTGAACTACACACACTTGTAGGTTGTAATACACCCTGTCCAAGATAGGGTGTTGTCAATAAGAGAGAATGCACGATTACAAGGATTCCCCGACTATTACCAGTTGTATGGTCCTGTAAAAGAAAGGTATGCAATGCTAGTTGATTATCTTTGTTCAGTTCAAAACTTGTGCAGCATTATGCTGATCCTTGTTTTCTACAAATATGTGCATCACAAGGTACATGCAAGTAGGAAATGCAGTGGCAGTCCCAGTTGCTCGGGCACTTGGTTATGGTCTAGGTCTTTCATTTGCAGGCTCTGCTGGAAATTTTCCTGTTTTTACGCTACCAGAAAAGTTCCCGTACATTGAGAATCTTCCATCTGACTCTTCTGAATCCCAAAACGAGATCTAATTGTTTAATTGGTCTGGAATCAGGATCTAAGTTATTATTCTTTTCACTGAGTTGGAAACAATTGTAAATGGATAAGAAGGCTTATGAGCATTTCATCTCCGAACATTGTAACATTTGTTGTGGACTTGTCACTTGTGGCTTAGAATTCCACTTGAGATGTTGAATGTTCTTGCAGTCCAGGCTGATCATGGGATTGTATAAGACCCCTATTTGCACCATATACACATTCGACCTTTATTTTCATGAAGTATAAGACCTGTAATGAAATAGTGAAATTGACTGTGTGTGCATCATTTAAGATGTGTGTGCATCTAAGAGGATCTCAAAGCGTCTTAAATGATACAGAGCATCCGCACCGATGGAGTGTTCCAGGTACCAGCACCTCCTCAAAACCAAGCACAAAATGGAGAGGAGGTGCTAAATTAGGTAGCAACAACAACTTACCTCATCAAAAAATGGTATTCTCCTGGCAACAGATATCTTCTACCTAGTGCACATACTCTATCAGGTCTGCATTCCACCACTACATTTCCGGTCATGTAGCATTGTTGTCTGTATTGGAGATCCTCACTTCAGAGTTAGGCCGTTTGGGTATCAGTTCAGCCATCGTTGGAGACGCTACACATATGGTACTCTTACTGGGTATCCTCATCTATAGACACCTGCAAGCACAGACAACACTAGGTTTTGTGTTTCTCTCTATCATCCTCGTAGGAGTTGTGTTTCTAGTCAGACCTGTTTTGATTTGGATCGTTAATCAAACCCCAGAAGGAAGGCAGGTCAAGAATGTCTATGTTGTGGCAATAATTATTGGAACGCAACAGTTTCAGGTACTTGGTCTACTAAGTACTAACACCGTTTCTGGTTGGTTTGCTGGTACCAGACGGTCCGCCATTGGGATCAGCTTTAGTCCACAAACTTGATTCCATAGTGACTAGTCTTCTAGTGCCGATATTGGTAACTGCTTGTGCTATGAGAATCAACTTGTATAAAGGAATTTTGCAAAACAAGACTGGGTTGATCAATTTGATTGTTGCGGCCATTGTGGTGCCAGTCAAACTTGTGTCTTGTACCATAGCTGCTTCCATCATGAAAATCCTTTTGCGTGATTCCTTTTCTTTGGCTCTCAATCATGTGTTCCAAGGGCTCCATTGATGTCATTTCCCTCACCCTCCTCAAGGATAGAAATTGTGTTCCAAGGGCTCCATTGATGTCATTTCCCTCGCCCTCCTCAAGGATAGAAATGTAAGTCAGTGTTATGAGATTTCAAGTTTCATGGATAACTTTGGGTACCTTGGATCTCAAGTTAGATCATTTTATGGAACTTGTGCAGGAAGTAACTGAAGAAAGCTTTGTTAGGATTAAATGCTTGTTATTAATTACTTATAACTTATTATAGGTATTAATTACATTCATAATTAGTATAGGAATTATATCTAGGCATTTATTATATTAGTCTAATTATAGATTAGATTAGAAATATATATAATCCACAAATATAACAGATACAAGTGTGAATGAGGTGTGCCCTCTTCCGTGATTATGTCAAAATCAGTCTTTTGTCAAATACATTTTACATTCTATTTTATTCTATAACAAGCTTTACCCTAATGGTAATTGTGACGCTGGCCACCTTCTTCATCGTGCCGTTGTTTGTGAGGCAGCTTTTCGATTCATCCAGGCATTACACAGCCTATGTTAGAAGAAATGTAGAAATGCTGAGCAATCAAGACGAGCTGCGAACTCTAATATGCATTCCAAGAAATGAAAACATCCCTACATACCTCAATTTCCTTAACGCCTGACCTCCCACCCCTGACTCTCCAATGTCACTCACATTCATCCACTTGGTAGAACTCCTCGGCCGGAGCACGCCCATCTTCATATCCCACTTCCATACTGTCCAACGCAAGCAAGATGAAACGGACACAACTGCCGCATCCTCTCAGTACATTAAAGAGGCCTTTAGGAGCTATAAACAAAAGTATCCAGATGAAGCCATGTCTCTAGATATTTACACGTCTGTCACCTCGGCCAAGGTTACATCACTCATTATACTTCCGTCCCATGTACAATGGGCGGAAGATGGGGACGTTAGAGGGTGAGGATTTTAAGCTCAGGAATCTGAATAAGGCTGTCATGGAAAGGGCACCTTGTTCTGTTGGTATCTTGGTGAACCGAGGAAATCTATCTTCTGCAACTAACTCGTTCACAGCGTCTTACTTCAACATAGCAATGTTGTACTTAGGCGGAGGAGATGAAAGAGAAGCTGTATTGCTAGCCCTTAGAATGATGTCAGGGTCGGCAAGCACAACATCAACAGTGATCCACTTCAAGGCAGACAGAGCGGACGAGGAGGAAGGCGGTGGAGATTGTGACGCATCAGATATGGAGTTGTTGAATAGTGTGCAAGAGGAGGAAAGGGGTAATAGAAGGTTGAGATATATGCAGCAGGTGGTGAAGGATGGTCCGGAAACTGCTTTGATATTGAGATCAATCGTGAATGAGTATGATTTGATGGTGGTTGGGAGAAGTGATGGTGTGAAGTCGGCATTGACGTGTCTGGTTTAAGTGAGTGGAGTGAGTTCCCTGAAATGGGTGTTATAGGAGATTTGTTGGCTGTGGCTGATTTAGAGACTAGGACGTCCGTTTTGGTTTTGCAGCAACAGAAGGTGGCAAAGAAAGTTTTATGATGATGATTAACATTGTTTTTCTTGTGCATGTTCTACGTGTACAGTTTTAATTCATTTTTCGACTGATTCTACGATTTAGGTATATGCATGCATGCATGGATGCTCTTTGTGCATGAGACCTTTTCCTTTTACGAAATTGCTAATTGTTCGTTCATTTCAACTTAATTTAGTTCAACGGTCAGTCACCTGATCTCTTATGGGTGAGAAAGTGAGATAAATAGTTGAAGCCCTCCATAAGCAGCCAATGTTCAATTTGATCCGGAAAAATACGAGACATTATTTATTACGTTTTGGAGAACCAACGACTGTTGTTTGGCACGTAGCTCAATGGATATAGGTAGATTCATCAACGTACGATAGGTTAGCTTAATTGGGATCTCCAAGTTCGGTACCACACGTAGATTCAAATCTTCTACATCCACATTAATCCTAACAATAACTTTAACTAATAATTAAGTTTAGGGAGCAGATAGGGATATTAATATGTAAAGTGTGAAGGAATATTAGTTGTGGATTTAATAAGATTAATGATTCGAATTAGAGGACTAATTCATAATTAATTAAAACTTAATGATCAAATAATATAAATGGAACATGGGTTCGGGGTATTTTTGTCCGACAAACCCAACAAATATATGAGAGCGGATATCTCGTACCTGATTGATTTCAAAATTTGTTTTTCATCTTAATCCGGTGTCGGTCAATACCGATCTCATAAAATGAACGACGTTATCAAATCATCATCATTCGCTCATACTTCTAATTCCTCCTCCGACCGCTACTCTTTCGAGTTCGATTTCGGTCCTGGAGTTAATGATGACGACGACGACGATGATCGTTCGTCGACGACGAGCACGACCGATGAGACGTTGTTCTTAAACGGACAAATTTGGCCGATGAAGCTTTCCAGTCATTTACATCAGCCGCAGGCCGTCGTTGATCGACGTCGAAGACGCGCGAAGGTGGGGAAATTGAGGCGGTTAGAGGGAGGGATTGGAAGAAATTAAGAGACAAATCGTTGAGGTGGAAGGCTCAATCACTAGCGCCTCTCAGAACAGATCAGAAAAAGAAGAAAGCAGGCTCCGAAATTGATATTTCATCAGCTTCGTCTGGTGGTTTGAAAGGATATCATTAGAAGTAAAAACGATGGGAGCAACGACAATAGTTCTTCTAATGTTGTGGTCAGGCTTTGTTTTTATTATGGTTTAAGACTTCCATTATGCATATACCGGGGATCTACTAGTGTTTGTCATGTGTACAAGTCGGGAATTATAAGACTTAAATAGGGGATAGAAAAATTGTAGATCAAATACATGATAGATAGATCAAATATAAACCTCGAATTTATTTATACATGTAATAGTGCATAAGATTCACGAATTTTGTATAATAAAAACATGACAAAGAAAAGTTATAATCTTGGAACATATAAAATTTTGTCAAGTCTATAGCGTGAACAGGTCGTGAATTATAAAAATCAAATAGGAGACATTTAATTTTTGATCTCTTTGTGGTATATTCAATTCACGAATCAAACACATCATTCAGGTGACAGAACATCACAACAGTATTTAGATCAAAATGACTATTTGATATTATATTCAATTCACGAATCAAACACATCATTCAGGTGACAGAACATCGCAACAATATTTAGATCAAAATGACTATTTGATATTATATGAAATTCATGAATCAAATACATCATTAGGGGACAATCGTTTAACACATGTGCAAATGTACAAAAAAATCAAAGGGATGAGCATGTATTGACAGTGTCTAGATCCTATAATTTAGAAAAGTGCAACGAGCGGTTGACGAGATAGGATCCATACTCGAATACGTGGAACTGAACTTCCTAAAATTGAGGAATCTGTTGACGAGATAGGAAAATTTAATTAAGAATGATTTAAATTAATGGATTAGATTAATTTTTATATTATTAATGAAGGATGATTTAAATTAATGGATTAGATTACATTAAATTATTATAATAATTAAAGATATGTTTTACCTAATTTACTCCGAAATGATTAAAACCTATTAAAAAGCTGATTAACTTTAAACCTGATGATTTACATTAATGAATTAATTTTTTTTACTTTTTATTTTAAAATCTCATTTATATATGATCGATTGTCTTAAGTTTAGCTGCATCTGCATATATATAGACTAGAGCAGTGGAGCCACTTAACAATGTGTAATTCCTTAAACTAAGGTGAGAAATAAAAACCAAACGCAGTGGGGACTGGGGTTGATAGATCGTGTTTCTGCAGCCACCCACGCCAGCTGTGTCTTGTCACTTTCTTTATTCACCTCCATCGAGACCTATTCAAATGCACATTCTTAATTTATTTTTACAAGTATTGTAATAATGAGAGTTTAAGAAAAATAAATTAGGTGTTGTTTATTTCTCCCGCATCCAGGCGTGGAGGTTGTTTATTATGCCCGTCACTAGCGTGACAGTTGTGGTCATTTGAGTCCTGTATTTGGTGGAGATGCTGCTTAAGGTCTGCGCGTTAATAGATATGATTATGTACTTGAATTAACTAGATATGCTGTAAGAATATTCTTGTACAACATGTAACC
>JAWWMW010000064.1:75562-100607 GCA_035048345.1 Echeveria elegans | reverse complement strand
AAATTAAAGGTTTTATGTTACACAAATCACACTGGCCCAAAAATTGATTATTGAGTCACGCCCGTGTTTGACCGGTTTTATTACGCATTCAGGACGACGCATCCCGTCGGGCGGTACGCTAGTTACGAATATTAATGGATGACTTGTATTCTCCTGTAATTACTTACATTATTTGTTCTTACTGGTTGCATTATTTTTGTCAAAAAATCAATATATAAGTATATACGTGTCAAGATAACATACGACATGATTTTGACGCATCAGGATAAGGCGTCTCTCATTCAACCATAAACCAAATGACCATTCCACCCCTCCACCTTCAGACCTCCGCTTCCTCTGCGCAATCTCTCACTCCAGCTTTGTTCGCTCACTCATCATCTTAGATTCATCGCCATTCTGATAGCAGCTGCTGTCACGGAACCAAAGGCGACTTACGATCCAACCACCTCCACAAATTTTCAACTTCATCCAAACTCAAGGTCAACTTTGATTCTGATTTTCAAACTAGCTTTGACTTCGTAGTTCCATTTAAATTGCTTCTTTCTTTGTTTTTATTTTTATCGTTGACCGTTGACGATGTTGTTGTGCGAGTGTGTTAGATCGCGTTCCTACTACTTACCTTTCGCTACTCCGTCTTTCCTAATTTCGATTTGGAAAGGGTCTTTTAAAGAAATTGGTGGATAGAGTTGTTGATGCTATTTATGGTGGTTCGGAATTTAATTTTTTTTTTTCTAGTTGTGAATTGAGTCAAGCAATCTTTGGTTGACCGCTGATGTGATGTGTTGTGTTGCTATAGAAATGGTTTTGTGATCTTGTGAGTTTGTGAAATTCAATTTTGAGCTTCGCTATATATTAACTATGTAAGGGGAAATAAATGTATAATAATGGCAGATGGGAATGCAATGAATTGTATGGGACAGTGTTGAAAATGATAGTGAAAGCGGCTATTTGCATGTTGATGATCCGTGAGATTTGTGTCTATCGAAATCCTGCCTGTTAGATTCACGAAGTGATTTTGCATTTTAAAATCCCTTGACAACATTATGAATAGCCAGTATATATATGGTTTGTGCAGGCAAGATGCAGAGGGCGTTTCAGTCGGTTGTTTCAGGGGGTGGTGTAATCAAAGCTGCACTCCTTAGTCGAGTCAGATTTTCTAGCCCGATGATGAGTTTGACTGATTCTGTGCGTCATCAGTCATTTACATCTGCTACTACTATTGAAGAGCATGGGTTTGAAAGCACTTGTATTGCTGATATACTGAGAGCTAAAGGGAAAAGTGCGGATGGGTCGTGGCTCTGGTGTACTACTGATGATACTGTCTACGATGCGGTCAAAACTGTATGATTTAGTAACTTGTTGACCTTTCTAATTTTCATGTCCTGGTTTATAAAAATTGATCTTGGCATATTTTGTTTGGATAAAGTTACTATTATGTATTGCAGATGACACAACACAATATTGGAGCGTTGGTCGTTGTGAAGCCTGGGGCGAAAGAATCAATTGCTGGGATTATAACTGAAAGAGGTAATGAAATTTCCTATCAAATTCTCATTTGCTTATTTTCTTGTATGTTTGTTTGTATACTTTGTTGTCATGGTCATGGCCTTCATGCGTACATCATAATATCCTGTCAGCACTTGTCTCTCTATCCTTTGATTAAATGTAAATGATTAATGGGGGAAATGAGTACAATTAAAGTTGACTTCTCGACCAATAAACTTCCACAAGGCACATATGGAATTTTTTTTCGTTGGAGGGTAAATCACTACAATTACTACTCTGGTGTCTGGTGCTTCATTTACTTGTGTTGAATCTAACTTCTGTTCGAGATACTGAAACTGGATTCATGTATTTCTGGTATTCATCTATGTGGAGTTCGCGAACCCGCTAGACCGCCATAATAGCAGTGTTGGTAACTAATTGCAGGGCAGTTGCATAAGATATATATAGACGGTAATACTACAGATTGCTCTCTTGTTCTCATGTTCTGATTTGCTTAAATTCACTCGATATGTGCCAAGGTGTCCGTGAGTACTTCGTGTTCGTCATCCTCGACACTGAAAGTTATACCATTAGACCTTGCAAATACCATCATTGATCAAATGTTAATATATGAATGAGTTTGACTTATCGAAGTAAAAGCCCATGCTCCCTGCCAGACTGGTGAAATGCATGATGTCAACTTCCTGAACTGTGATACTTTTCGTGAAAATGGTGTTGTAAATTAGTATTCTCTGGTGCTGGGTTGCCTGTGAATAATCATAATACTATGTGGTTGCTTGTGGACCTTTGACCAGATTATCTGAGGAAGATAATTGTCCAAGGTAGATCATCCAAGTCAACTAAGGTGGGGGACATTATGACAGAGGAGGTATGTAAACTGTGAAGCATATACCTTTCAATTTGTTGCATTCATGTTGATATATTTTATTTTTCGTTGAACAAAAAACCGATCTGTGGTATTTACAGAACAAACTTATCACCGTAACCCCAGACACAAAGGTTCTGCGCGCAATGCAACTGATGACAGGTGACATTCCAACATTTTTGAAGCCCTTTCATTTAAACAATCCTCTACTGTCATCGACATTATAAATACTTTTTTATTGGACAGAAAAACACATTAGGCACATCCCCGTCGTCGACGATTCCGGAATGATTGGAATGGTGTCCATTGGTGACGTGGTTCGTGCAGTTGTGAATGAGCACAGGGAGGAGTTGGACCGTCTGAATGCATTCATACAAGGTGGTTACTAAGCAATACACCACCACCATGCAGAAACATCATCTGGTTGCCCCCTCTTCCCTTTCGACCTTCCAATAAACTGGGTTGGTGAATAATGTTGCGGGTTGTCTTTTACAGTTTAGTCTGTATCTGGCTTTTCCCTAATCGGGTGGCTTCCGACGTTTGTAAATACAAGTGTTAGCTTTCCTTGTCATGTGTTTTATCGTATTGTATCCTTCGTTTGATGGATATGGAAACTACAGATTGTACCTTCACGTTTTTACAAAAAAGATATGCTGCAGTCAATCTCAAATTCTCATGCAAAGTTCTTCTCGTGGTAACTTTCCAAATTGCTAATCAATTAATTAACTGAATGCCGCTTTTATCCTCACGGCTCTTTATCTGATTGCAAAAAGTCCCCCATCTAACCCGAGGGGCAAATAAGTCAACTAGCATTCGAAATTCCAAGCCAGCCTCGAACTCGTTCACAATTAGTTCGGTTTGGTTTCCTAAAAAAATGGGTCGGCAACATCCGCGTCGCAGAGCGTTTCCTCCTCCGCGAAGAACCACAAATCGACGAGCCCTAAAATCCGATTGTCCGATCCTAATTCTGACCTCCAATCCGTCGAATCCGATAGCAGTTGGATTACGTCGCTCTCGCTATCAGGTAAATTACGAACCTCCATATCGTTATGATTTTGATATCAGGTTAGAGGTATGCTTCCGCGTGTTGATTGATTTCTGGTAATTGATGCTTTTTTTGCTGGTCAGGAAGTATGAAAGAGGAACGGCAGGTCAGCAAGCAAGTACCATCGGAGGTGTTGTCATGGGTGTCAAAAAGCCGCAAGCTTGAAAAGCTGAAGGATAGTCAGAAGGAGAAAGCGCGTATGCGTTCCCAGCTTCTTGAAGAGAGGGTACTGTCTTTGAATTGTATCTTTACTGTCTTCTTTGTTTGTGTGTATGGGTTTTTTGCTGTTTTTTGGTATTATTGTTAATAGTTTTAAAGAAGGTTTGGTATGATTTTTGCAGGACAATTATGAAGAATCCGAAGAAGATGCCCCGCAACCCTCATCCAGTGAGTTTAATTTTTTTACTTCATGCACTCCTAATAATTGAATGTGTTGAATTCTTATTAGAGAATTTTAGTCTTATGCTAGCTCCACTTAGCTTTGTGATTGATCAAAGGATGTCTGGGTTGCTGGGAAAATACATGTTTTCGACCGTGTTCAGGTTCTTACGGAAGAAATAACCTGTCTTGAGTTACTGGAAAAGGTTGTTTCGACATTGATAGCTAGGCCTAGGCATAAATCTTGAGGTTATTTGGCGTTTCTAATCGTGTAGTTTAATACGGTCTGTAAAAAGTGAAGTACATTGTTGGATAGACCATCTCTATCTCTTTTTACATACTCTGTAATTTCTCGCCTGCTTGTAGAGCTTCTTGTTTTATAAGCTACAGTTTGTTGCTGCTCGACTCCACATAGTAAGAAGCTCGTTAGTTGGTTTTTTCAGTTTTAGATGAAAACATGTCATGGTTTGAGTTGAATTTTAGTTCAAAGCTTTAATTTTGAAAGGAAAACAAAAACTAGTTGGGTTCAAAATTCTAGGTACTTAATTAGGTACCTAAGAGTTCGACTATTATCAAGAATCTAGTGATACACAAATTGGCCCTTATACTATTCTAATTGTGTTCCATATATTCATGTCTCTAGAGGATCTTGCTGGGGTCAAAATCCTGCATGGCATTGAAAAAGTAATTGAAGGTGGGGCTGTCGTCTTGACCCTAAAGGATCAGAGTATTCTTGCAGATGGTGATCTTAATGAAGGTATTTTACTCCGTATTTTTTTTTCTGTACCGTCTTTTGTTACCTTTTTGTGAAGGCTCAAGTTGCTTCCCTTGTAGATGCTGATATGTTGGAAAACATTGAAATTGGTGAACAAAAGATGCGTGACGAGGCTTACAAGGCTGCAAACAAGAAATCCAGTGTGTATGAAGACAAGTAAGTTTAAACTACTTGATATCCATCTCTCTTGAGTTTCGCATTGTTTAATGTTGTGATCTTTCTTCCTCTTTTATTAACTCAGGTTTAGTGAAGATCCTAGCTTGGAAAGGAAAATGCTTCCACAGTACGATGACGCAGTTGTGGACGAGGTTAGGTTTAAATCAAGAATTGAGTTATGTGAACTGTTTGTTCAAATCTGAGCTACTCTTTTATATGTTTCAGGGGGTCACTTTGGATGAACGTGGACGCTTCAGTGGTCAAGCGGAGAAGAAACTTGAAGAGGTGGTATTCATATTATAGTTAGTTACAGAACAAAAGTCAAATGCAATTTGCTACACTTGCTCATGTGTATGTTATCTTATTGCAGCTACGCAAGCGGTTACAGGGAAGCTCTACTAACACTCGGTTTGAAGATCTCAGTACCGCTTCCAAAGTCCCTTCAGATTACTACACTCAAGAGGAAATGCTCCAGTTCAAGAAACCTAAAAAAAAGAAAACACTCCGTAAAAAAGATAAACTCAATTTTGAAGCCCTTGAGGCAGAAGCTGTGGCTGCTGGGTTGGGAGAGGAAGATCTTGGATCTAGGAAAAAGAAAAGAGTACATGACCGGCGAGCTGAACAAGAGAAATCTGAAGCTGAATCAAGAAGCAGTGCTTACCAATCAGCATATGCTAAAGCGGAAGTGGCTTCTAAAGCACTCAAACTCAAACAAGCTTCTACTTCCAAAGAAGAAGATGATAACACTATTTTTACTGAAGAAGATGAAGATCTGCAAAAGTCGTTGAAAACAGCAAGGAATTGGGCGCTTCGAAAGCAAAATCTTGGAATGGGTGCTCAAGCAGTTGCATTACTTGCGTCCAGGAAGGAAAACCACACGTCACCAGAGAAAGACTCCTCAACGATTGACTCCGAGTCCAACAAGGTTGTCTTCACTGAGATGGAAGAGTTTGTCACTAGTCTACAGCTGGATGAAGGTTGTTTATTCTCATTTTCCTTTTTCAAATGCATACCTGAAACTATATAAATCAAATTTAGGAAGCTCCTCTTATTATTAAGTGTTATTTATTGCCACAATCTTGTGTGTCTCAAAATCAATTTAGTTCATTGTTAAAAGGTTTTTGGTGACTGGACCTACATGCAAAGCAGTTAGGAGTAGTTTTTGTTTTATGATTCATAAAAAACAAGACAACTGTTGCATTAGGCTTATACATAGAAAATTCATTTTTACTGACTCATTGTTTCATCAAAGGAATTTTAAGCTTCTTCTTTTTCAAGCAGGAGTACATAAAAATGACGAGAAGGATGCATTTATGGATGAGGATGAAGAACGACCCACGTTAAATTCTGAGAACAAAGAGGAAGCTGGTGGCTTGGTTGTTGTTAAAGATACAGCTATGGAGGAGGTTGTTGCTGATGAGAACGAGAAGGATGTAGTCCTGGATGAAACAATCCATGAAGCTCCACTTGGGAAAGGAATATCTGGTGCGCTAAGACTTTTGAAAGAGCGGGGGTCCCTCAAAGAAACTGTTGATTGGGGTGGCCGTAACACAGACAAGAAGAAAAGCAAGCTTGTTGGCATCAGTGATCCAAGTGAAGCAAAAGAGATCCGTATTGAAAGAGTTGATGAGTTTGGACGCATTGTAAGTGTCTCAGTATTCTCTCCCTATAAGTTGTGCCATTTAGCATCTTATGTTTATCTTTATTTTATACGACATGGTTTGAAAGCGTGTCTGTGCATGCATGTGCATTGTAGCGAGGAAGAGAGAATTATAACTTCAAAGGATTGAATCCGTAAAATCTGTAATGTGAAATTTTGAGATAATATGGACTGTTTGCATATTGTGTCAATCAGATAGTTTCTAAAACTTCTCCGTGCTTCTTTTCAGATGACTCCTAAAGAGGCATTTCGTAAGCTCTCTCATGCATTTCATGGAAAAGAACCTGGAAAAATGAAGAAGGAGAAGCGCATTAAACAGGCCCAAGAAGAACTGAAAATGAAGAAGATGAAAAATTCAGACACACCTTCAGATTCTGTTGAACGGATGAGAGAAGCTCAAGCTCGATTGCAGACACCTTATCTTGTTCTCAGTGGCAATGTCAAACCTGGGTATGTTCTTTCCTATATGTCTATTTAAGGTTTCTCAAATACAATGCCAATAGATTATTAATTGATTCCTTATGTGTTTATTATACCGAGATTTGCTGCTAGGTCTTGTAGAATTTTAAAAAATAACACAACCGAACTATTTCAGTTTTAAAAATTAAACTTAATTTTGAAAATACGGTGTTTTTTCTTTACGTAGCTTATTTGAAGCTGGAAGTGAACAAGTTTGGAAGAAAAAATAGTTTCTTACAAATATGCCTTTGTTGCATGAAAGATTATGTCATGATTGCTAACCTAGGAATCTGAGGTCCCTTGGTAAAAAATTTCATTAGAATGATGGATATCTTATTTGGTTGTAGAAAGATTAATTCTAGCTAGAAACTACATGGGTGGATGCTACCTATGATATTGTCGGTGGAAAAATATAGATAGAATTTCTTTACACATTTTCTTATTCTTCAGGCAAACCAGTGACCCGAGAAGTGGTTTTGCTACTGTTGAGAAGTCATTCCCTGGGAGTTTGACACCCATGCTTGGAGACAGAAAGGTCAGTAATAAGCCTTTTTATCATCATAAGCAATCATTTAGTTACTCATGTTGCCAAAGTTGTGCACATTCTTTGGGTTTTTACCTTGGTTCTGTGCTGGAGGCATGAATAACAGAATAAGTGCCATGACTGCCTTCATTTGGCGACTCAGTATTTTCTAATAACAGTACTGAAAACTTTCTTTAATGTGATGAAAAACCAGCAAAAAGAATTCTGGGACAAATCATTTAATCTTTTTTCTTTCCTTCGGTGACTGATTAGTTACCCATTTTGGTCAAAATATCCTTATCGTTTTTCTTGTTTTGCTTGCTTTCCAGGTTGAGCATTTTTTGGGGATTAACAGGCCTGATCTTGACGAGATGCCTCCACCGAAAAATCCAAAACACTGAACTATCGTAACTTAGTGTGCCCTGCTTAGCCACCAATACTCGAGCTTCCTTTAATTTACTCCTATTCAGCTACACTGACTAGTGATGGGGAAAAAAGTGCAAATGTAGGCATTTCCTGCCCAATTCATAATGGCTGCCGATGCTGTTGCTTGTAGTTCATTTGTTTATTGTTCTGAATTCAGGTTAAGCGTTCATGCCTCTGCGAATGGGTTCTTATTATTCTAGGTAGCCAACTCTACCAGTTGTCACCCTTGGGATCAACCAAGATGCTGCAGAAAATGTATTTACTTTACTTTAATATGTAAAGAAATATTGATCTTTTTGACATAATTTTTCGACGTTAATTTTTGAACTGCTTGTTGTCTGAAAATTTTACAACTTTTCTTGGAGAGTTAGATCTTCAACTCTATATTTCATTTTTGCACTT
Organism: Echeveria elegans; assembly: GCA_035048345.1. Lineage (NCBI taxonomy): Eukaryota > Viridiplantae > Streptophyta > Magnoliopsida > Saxifragales > Crassulaceae > Echeveria > Echeveria elegans. The sequence continues at coordinate 92,412 of JAWWMW010000064.1, read as the reverse complement.
ATATAGTATGGTGGCCCTGCATAGCCCAGTCCCCATGCATGTTCCATATCGAACGAAGGATCATAACTGGAAAGTTCCCAGCTCTTGGAGATGTCTTACAAGTGAAAATGTCCTTTCACCAATCCACACGATCCGATATGACAGATCGATATTTTGGATTAACAACTTTATGTTGTCTGTGTCGTTAGAGTCCATCAAATGCTCCTGCATAATATAACACATCACTTGTAAGTAGAAACAAACTCTTAACATGTATCCATCCCATGTAATACATCTGGGGAAACAACTTTCCAAAAATGTCAAAGAAATACATTTAACTTGTGTTACAGTTTAAAGTTACCGCAGAACTGGATGGTTTCTCATGTCCCATCACACTCGCCATAATGCTTGATCGAGAGGAATTTGCTGAAAATCCTTCCCATGGTGGCACAAAAATTAGTTTAGTGCATTGCACAGGGGTTGTGTTTCTACTGAGCTTCTCCCACCAAGCAGATCCCAACGACCACCATCTGATCATCAGTCCCTTCTCAGAAAAGGCTATTAAACCCTGCATAACTCCAACTGAAACTGTTAGTTATAGCTCGTCTCCGAAAGAATACTAATAACAACTGAAAGGAAACTCCAGGACACTACTGAAGCAGAGTAGAGAAACAATACTGTCGCAACAGTACCTACAACTACAAATATGAACCAGCATATGAGCCTGAACTTAGAAGACTACAGACTTTGAGTGACCATAGAAAATTTGGAAGCTTAATGGGAATGAACAGTAACATGTTCCCTAAAGTTAGCACATGCATCAGTTTACATACTCATCAATGTTGTTCAAGCATCCATTCCAAAGGTGTTCAGCACTTTCCGATCTTATTCGAATGTAAAAAAAAAGTTTCTCAATCACCAGCAGAAAATATTGGCATACAAAAATGCCTGTTGAGTATGGGCTCAAGGCTAGGAACGTAGAGTTTATTTTTCTGTCTCAAACAAAATCTCAATCAATAAAGCACACAGATGGTATAAGATAATTCAGGAGGAGGATGTTGTCATGAGTTTCCAAACTAAAAAGTTAGAGCATGGGGGACCAAGAGATACCTCTCCATCAGGCGAGAAACTCAAAGCTGAAATCGCAGTTGTGTGCATCATTTCGGAGCCCCCTACTAGCATGTTTGGGAATCCAGGAGGTCCACTTGCATCTAGAACTTTTACTTTCACCAAGCTACAATATTCCAATCTATTAGAATCTTCACCTTCGTAAAAGACTACAATATTCCAATCTATTACAACTCACAGCCAGTAGGAGCCAAGCGCACTCTAACAGCATCAAATCATTTTACAGCAAGTGCCAAGTTGTAAGAGTATGAACAGTAAGTACCTTTGCAAGTCGTATACTTGTATTTTAGCATTGTTGATATTTCCAATTGCATCTCCAATGGCCAATCGAGTAGTTGTTTCATTTAATGAAACCATAGGAAACACATGAGAAACTTCTTTCAAAGCTGTCATTGAACTTTGAAGGCAAGTTCTCCGCAAGACCAAATTGCCTGGGTCCATAGTTTGTAATATGAAGTTAACCACCTGCAAAGCTACCCATAATGAAACAGTCCCACACTGAAGATCAACACATATTTAGTCGAGTATGAGCAGTCTGATGAATCATAACACAAAGTGAATACATATCCCGTAAGAAGTAGTTTCTTGGACATACACCTTATAAACTAACGAGGCTACATGCATCCATCCAGCCAGTTATGTACAACAACTAAAGTCATTTATATAAGCAGACTATCTGCTGATGATCTTTCAGTATTTATTGAAAATATATTTGATTTTAAGTTCATTCGGACATTAAATCTACTTGTGTCATGTTGAAATCCATCATCATCATTTTGAAGCTCGTCTGTAATCATTAAGAGCTACAACTAACAACTGAACTTCAAAAGTTCCGAGAATGCGCATCACTAGTAAATGACAGATAGAGCACGATCAGAAACGAACTTTAGTTTTCAACTGGGCCGGGAATATCTATCACAAAAATGGGATACTGTTGCTATACTGATCAGTTATACGAACCTTGTCAATATGCATAATGAAGCTTCTTGGAGAAGCATGCACCGCCCTGACAAGAGTCATTAATGCCACTGAATGGACAGGCGAGTCAGATGATGTGGACCATATTTGACTTTCTATTACAGTTAGAAACCCATGCACGTCAGCCATGGCAACACATGGAAGTAGGACTTCCACCAAAGTCTCTTTAAAGGAAGCTGATTCTGATAGAGCTTCTGCTGGTGAGTATCCAGATGCACCATTCACACATTCAATCTGGATGAATATATCCTCAATCAAGTTATGTATCTCTGAAGCTATGCAATGCTTCCAAGTACTCTCCATGCCTTCAGCAAGGAGCTCTGCTGCTGTAGAGCTATATTTGACACTCATTGACATAACAACCTTCATCAATGGGTGAATAACAAGCTTTGGCAGACTTGGTTTTACCATACTAGGATACCAAATTGCTAAAGCAGCAGCAACAATAATACGAGAATTCATTTCATCTTGGCTTGTTCCCCCAACACATGTAATCCAGTCTTGTACTTCAAATGACTCTATCCAGTTAAGGATAACGGATTCATCCATATCTAAGCTTGCCCTCTCAGGGACCTGTTCAGCAGTTCTCGTGTTTGGTTTCTCCTCAGATCTCACAAAAGTTTGCAGAGCATATCCTGTTGCATCGCAGGTGCTCATGTTTTGTGCTTCATTATCAATACTTTTTGTGCAGAGGGGAGGTGGAATAGCCCGAGAAGCAGCACAGTGAAACAGGGTACGAGCAGCCATTCTAACATGCTGGCTTTTGTCTTGCCAGAATGTGACAAGTAGCTGCAATGTGAAATAAAGCGACAAATAACTAACAAATGTAGCACAATGAATCATATGGGTTGTACACCATCAGATGTCTAAGAAACATGTGATAACATCAAGAATGGAACTTCTGACGGAACATTATGCAACATAGGACCAGAATTTTCAAAGATGCAACTGTGAATCAGCACAGGACAGAAACAACAACGAAATTTGAGAGAGAAAACTTAACTGGAAACAAAAGTAGCAATCCAAACGCTTAGGCAACATATATTAGAGACTAGAACCAATATCAGTGTGTCTGACCTGGAGTAAAGGTGGCCGCACTGATGGTACTTTATCCACTAAATTCCGGGAGTAGAATGCTACTAATTCACTGGACGAGCAAAGATATAATATACATGTTAGTTGTTACCTTTGAGTATATAGAAAATCATTGAGTTTTTTTAAGTGAAAGTTTCTTTCCATGTATGCAAAATGTATAACAATGAAAAGGTGCAACACTCGCTAATCACAAGCTCTAACAAAGTGTATGATATATAAGTGTCATCTGAAAACAAATATCTATTTCCTGAAGGTAAGTAACATGTACCTGCATGAAGCTGCACATGGGGACAATGCTGTCATGAATAGCGCAAGGGAGAGCATTGTTAGAGATCTCATTGCACTGAACTCTGAAGAAGTTCTCCACAGCTGATAAAAATTGCATATTTAAAACTCTAAATAGGATAAGATCGAAAAAGTACACACTACTGACGTTTAAGTAAATCACCTCAACGTTTGCACGCACTCCAGGGAATGTCAAAGTCAAGGAACCCATGTCTCCTTCCAGGCCAGAGGCAATGCAAAACTTTCGAGGTCTCTCCAGTTTCATTTCGTTCATAAGCAACCCATCAAGTTCCATATCTACACCCCAAAGGTGCAAAAGGGATAAACCAAATCTGCAAATTCCAATTTGGAAATGTGCAGAATAGTTGTCCTTCTCTCCGGAACTGACAGATGTGGGCTCCCCAACTGATCCACCATTCAGAACTGGTCGTGCACTATCATATTCCATTTGAACATTTGTCTGTTTATTATTGCACTTGTCGCCAACGAATTCAGGCATAGAACATGACAGAAATGGTGTAAAATCAAAGATAATGCCAGCAATTCCTGGATACGGGCTAGAGGACTTAAAAACAGTCAACTTTTTTTCGAAAGGAGCATACACTTTGGTCATCTTTTTTGCTTCATTAGCAGTGGCTGATGTATTGGCCCCAATTGTCGAATCTTCTGACTGCAAAGATTTGACGGAGGTACTGTTAGCTGTTGAACTACCATACATATCGAGTATGTTTTTATTTAAATGATCAAACATAGCTTGTGAAGCTGTCCCACGAATCACTCGGTCTTTGCTACCAGCAATTATATCCCAAATGAATAACAGATCTTGCTGATCGGGCAATACTGCATTTATCTGGCTTAGACAGGCAACATAACCTTTTGAACCATCCCAAATAACTTTTGACGGATAGCTAGGGTGTCCATGAAGCATTCTTTCCACTCGAAGGGTTTCAAGAGAGATGAGGGCAATACAGTTGTCTTCTGCCAAAGATAAAAAACAGTCACTCCATGGATGTGGAGTCTGAAGTGGTGGAAGGACTATTTGACAAACTGGTGTTACATGGTGGTGCAGCACACTAACCAGACAGCCGGCATCAAGATTCCATATTCGTACAGTACAATCCATACCTCCAGATACTAAAATTCTATTAGGGGCTTGTTCTGGTGAAGCTGATTCCTTGTTATGAGCAGCTAAACACAACACAGCATCAGAATGGCCGGAGAGCAACTTCTTATGACTAGATGAATATAGTTCTTGTTGGGGGCATTCACAAAGATGGTCAATCTCCTGAACGGGAAAACCAAGAGTTATGACCTCTATATCACCACTATACAGCCCGTATATAACCGCGAAAGGGGTGTGCATACTTCTAGAAACAACTATTGAAGAGGAAACAGCCCGTCTGCTGTGTGTGGAACAGTTATCATTAACATATGGAAAGGAAAAAGATGCATTCTGAGATGGTAACTTAGGAAGATTACTGGTTGAATCTGAACTACCATTGATGTATGAGCCTTGCCTGACATTTTCCTCAGCAAGGCTTAAAGTGCCCTGTCGGACAATTTTGCAAGGTGGGCACAACACCCCATCATAATCTTCCTGCAGCAGTCCAGACCAGAGTGTAACATGGGGAACCCCTAGGGACAATCCTTCAAACTGAGTAAAAGTTGATTGCACACGAAGAAGACAGTGGGTTAATTCTTTAAGATAAAAGCAAAACTGAAGGTCTTGATGCTGAGCAACAGCAGGAATGTGGTACAGAGGCTTAAACTTTAGTTGGTCGTCCGAGATCTTTATACTATAAACAACAGCCAGCCCTCTGTTGTTCCACACACACAGTTTAGAGTCTAATAAATTACAATCCGTCGACAGTTCACCTAAAAGCACTTCATCTTCAAGAAACATTCCCCCAATAATGTGTGGTTCGTCGGGCTCACCTCCAAGATGAAGAAAATCATCCCTGAAGCTAACTTTCCCCACTAAGATGCCATTGTCTACTTTCCCGAAAATGCAACAATCGTTGAAAATTACACCTAAAACAGGTCCACTGGTAGTAACTGACACAACTAGCCTTCTGTCACTCGAGCCATCAGGCAGTAGAGTCGGTTCCGTACCATAGCTGGCAAGCAAACCCTTGCTTTCTTGTCCCTCTGTTTGGGGCATGGAGTCCAAAAGTATTGGAAAAGACTGAGCATTTCCAAACGAATCTACAACAACTGCATAATGGATCCCATTTTCCTGATCAGAGTCAACAACAACCATATACCTAAACAGACCAATAGATAATTCCCCATCAAAAATGGTTTGGACAATTGTAAGAGTACGGGAATCAACAACCAGTATAGAGCACTTCGATGGTTTATATGATAGGCATTGTTCCGTCGAAACTGGCGAGCACTCATCACCTTTTATGGATTCAGTAAAATTATCTCCTTGAAATGCATCTGTGTCGACAAAATGACTAGCAACACATACAAATCTGTGGTCCCATGGTGCTACCCGAACCACAGAGGGAATCCCAGCAGAAGGAGGCAAACTCCGTCGACATCTACAATGTCCACTGCTTCTGCTCCATACACACAAAACACCATCTTTACTTGCACTTACAAGTGCTCCAAAACCAGTATACGTTGCTATTGCTACTTTACTATCATCTGACCCATCTGAACCATAAAAGGGTACCGGAGAGCATACCTCTAGGTCTGTTATCCTTGCAGAATGTCCACATAACATAGCCACCGGTCTGATTTCCTGTAAACATCAAGTGGTCTCTATTTGCTTCAGTAGGAAAAATTCTGAATACCAAACTAATCGCAACTTGCAAATACTTGGTAAATGAAAAGGTAACAAATAGTTATAAAGTAAGGGGAGATACTTCACCTGGTCGGAGTTGGACTCGGATACATCCCACCAGATGATGGAACCATCAGCTCCACCAGTGTATAAAGTAGGCGGATTCTTCAACACAGCAGTGGCCGTAACTTTCTGACAAATAGGTGAATCTGACGGCCATATACTAACAACCGACGGACACTTCATTCCCTCCTTATTCTACCATAACAAATTTACACACTCCACTTCACCACTTAAATATCAAACACCAGGTCACCAGCACAGCCAAACTAAACCCTAAAAATCAACCATCAAAATAACAACACATTAAAGTCAGAAACTCATCAGCCACGAATCGTATTCAATCAAGCAGTCGCTAAATGCTAACTAAGTTGGAAACCAATAGGCGTACAGTACATAACATTTCATCATCGAAAATTCACATACTGAAATCAGGTGATTAATTAACGACCTCGCGTGCTCTTCAAGAGAGTAACGACTTCGAAATCGTGACGAGCCGCGGAATTTTTACTGGTGACGATCACGAGATTTATTTAGGCTCCGACGAGCGAAGCATGAAGATCGAGCCTCTTCAGATTTGTCTGTAATTTCCACGACTCAAAACTATTTTCTTGGATTTAAAATTAAATTAAAAATATTTTCTGGATCCGGAAGGAACTGTCAACAAGCGTCGTTAATAAAACGGTGTAGTCTGGGGAAGCGAGGTGTGAAACGGAGACGTTTTGGTAGGAAAGGAGTTCGGGTCCCGAAATGCACGAGCCTGAAAGCGACAACTTCAAAAGAATCTGAACCTTTATCGAACCTCTGAAATTTCTGCAGCAGCAGGTAAAGTGAATGTTTCGTTGCGGAACACATCAATCAGAAAAAAAGTTGATTTTTTTCTCAGGTGTTTGGGCGATGATTGTTTGTTTGATTGATTGAAGTGAGAATTTAGGTCAGCGGCGGTTGGGAGTTGTGATTGGATGGATCAAGTGGCGAATGGATGTGAAGAAAGAGACGGAAGGAGAGAGCCGGCTAATTCTTCTTCAGGCTCTGATGGGTATAGGTTGGTGGATGATCGGGTTTCGATTCATCAGATTATGGGTGGAGGCAAAGGTTAGATTTTGATCAGCAATAAGTGATTGTTTTGTGTTATTTGTTGTTGTAATGAATGAGTGAATCTGCTTTATTAAATCTGTTTCGTGCATTGGAAAGTTCTGAATTTTAATATAGGGATATCTGAATCTGTAAATATTGTTGTGAATGTGTGTGGAGTGAATTTAAAACATTTGGGAGCAGGGTTTCTGAGTTTTTGTATAAGCTCTTTTTTTGCGTGAGGGAACATGATTTTACCTTTACTCAAGTGTACCATCTGTAGCCTTTACGAGTTACTTCGTCATGAGTCGGAAATTGTATTCGGTTGGAGAACATGACACAAGGCTTAAGAGTGGTGGTACACATTTGTTCATGCAACTCACGCTTTTTGGGAAGCTAGTTTTGATTAATCACCAGTATGGATTTAGATTCAAAGTCTTTTCTAAAGTCTGCTCTTTTTAGTCCTTTACTAGTGAAGCTATATTTCCCAGAAATGGAAATAAGATTCTTGAGTTTTAATGAATCGATTATCTTATAAGCGGGAACATGAACTGTTTTTTTCTTTCAAACTCGATTTGTTTCAGGATTTATTATTCCTGTGTACTTTTGTTGGTATTTTCCATTTTTGTATGATTATACTACAGCATCTAATCATCAATGAGAAAATCTGTATGACTGATGTTTAATGTCTTTTTTCCTTACTAGCCGCTGATGTTCTATTATGGAGGAAACAGCATGTTTCGTTTGGCGTGGTAGTTGTATCTACAGTTGCATGGATAGTGTTTGAGTGGTCAGGAATATCATTCTTAACACTTTGCTCGGATATTTTGCTGATTATTATAGTCATTTCATTTCTGCGAGCCAACATTGCATCATTTAGAAATAGGTATGACGTGCTTACCTTTTTCCCTCATTTTTAATTATGTGTTGAACACTTGAACTTACTTGTTATGTGACTTACTTGTTTGGCAGACAGCTACAAGCCATTCCCGAGCTGTTATTGTCAGAAGAAATGGTCAATAGTACAGCAGCGTCACTTCGCGTAAAGATCAATTATCTTTTGCTTTTGGCCCATGATATTACTCTTGGGAAAGATTTCTGCCTTTTCTTTAAGGTCAGTGGACACATGATCATTCCCTAACGAGGAACTTGTAAAAATGGATAAAATTGTTTTCTTTTTGACATAAACTATCCAGCAGATTCCCTGGATTGTAGAAATGTGGCAAATAGTTCACTGTAATAGATACTATAGTAGCTTGTACAGAGGTAAATTCTGTGATTGTTAGCTTTACTGATATAGTAGCTTGGCCCCTCGTGTTGGGACTTTGACAAGGTCAGTGTTTGCGTATTTGCAGGTAGTAGTTTGTCTGTGGCTCTTTTCCGTTGTGGGGAGTTACCTATCATTCTTCACAGTAGCATATATTGGTATGTACTCAGTTAATAAGGTTATGAGTAAGTTTTCCAAATTATTTACACAGGTGCTTGTTTGAAACAGACACGCTGAAAGTGTATACCAAACAATTGTCAAGTAACAGTTCTTTCGCCAACTAGAGTGCAACACGAAACGGGTTAATAGATAAATGCATATTGTGTGCTACTTGTCTTGGATGCTATGGAAAAGGAAAATTGTGCGGCTGTTATGAGTGTGAATGTTAGAGTAGAAATGTTGATATACAATGTCTGGAATTTCTATTAAATTCTCATTTAAACTTTGTTTCTCTCAAATAGTCATAGACTAATGATTAACAAGTACTGTAACTTCCATTTTTCATTGAAAAGTCACTGCTTAAAAGCTTACCAAGTGTCGTAGAATTTACTGTCAATGCATCACTGGAGACTGACTCGGAATGATCTGTTTACTAAATATTGTTCATGCATCCCAATTGGTCCTGTAAATATTGGTAATTTCTGTTCCTAATTATTTTCCTTGAATCTTAAATTTATGGCAGGGACAATCATATCAATCACAGTTCCTGCTTTGTACAGTAGATTCCGGAAGCCTGTTGACAAATGCTGTGGCATATTACACCACCAATTATCAAAGCACTATAAGGTTGTCGATGACAATGTTATGGGTAGAATCCCTAGAGTCTTACCAAAAGATAAGGACACCTGAATTCAACAGTGAATTACTAAACCCTGATACCCCGTCCAGTCAAAGTAGCTCATTCTTTCCTCTTTGGATTAGCAAGTGTGAATATCTGTGGTCAGTCGAAATAGAAAGTACATGAATTCTTTTCCGTCTTTTCCGAGCTTTGGGGCATTTATCTTTTTCCAGCTGTGTTGATATCTCAAAAGAGTGTTGAAAAATGACTTTCACATACTTGTAATAACATTTGTTCAGGGAAAAATGATAAAAAAAGGAAATATGCAATATTCCTGTTTTTTTTTTTCTCTCCATCAAGTCTAGTACACATTTTATTGAATATACATTTGATTTTATTTTGCCTCAAAGGAAACAATTACAAATAATTTTTTGGGTTTATCTATTTCGCAGATTGATTCTCATTGAAGATAAAGAACTCTTTTACAAAACAAATTAGCTGAAGAAAATAACTAAAAGCTCTGTTGCCTACTTCATTGCCAACTGAATTATGACCCAAATTATACTTCATATTTCTAGCAGAACTTCCAGTGACTGTTGCAGTTGACACGCGTTACAAAATGTCGTCATAGGCTCATCAGCCCTCCCCGTCTGCAACTTGTAATATGTGTGGTTTTATGCAGACAACACCTAACGCACTTGAACTGATCCGTGGTGCCCTTTTGGAGCTGCCTCCCCGCTCACACTCTAAATAAAAAGCCTTCATTTTCATGTCATTGTTTTTGGATCTTCTTTCATCACTAGCCATATATCTTCAGTTGCGAGAGTTGGAATTGTTTCGGGTGGGATATGGCCAAGGACTTGAAGTGAGCATTGCAGATTCCGCATTCATAGCAACTCGAAATGGGTCAGAATTCTAAACTGCGTCATTGTATCATTAGCAAAGCTAAAATTTGAAGCTTTTACACCTGTAAATATGTTCATGTCTTATTTGCATTTTATACATATATATACCAGTTGCGCTTCCGTCGTTCCGACGGAAATTTTTCCCGTGTCTCCATTTGATTTATCTAAAAATGCTAAATGCTTTTTGTTTAATTTTTTATTTTTAATAAATTCAATTTATTTTTTATTTTCGATTTTTAACTGTTTATTTTTAATATTTTTAGTTTTTAGTTTTTAAATTTTATTTAATGGGACAGATTGGGCCCGTTATCTTTAATTTTAATGCCATATTTGTGATTAATGATAAAAAGAGACGTTAAATTGTGAAGAAAGGGGTAAAATTATAATTTTAGGTTTGGTTAAATATTTTTTTCTCTATTTTCTCAAATCGTTGGGTCGTCGTAATTTTGGCGTTGGTCTTTTAGCTAGGTGGATTTACACATATCAAGCTGTAGTATATTTTTGGAGTTTGATCGTTGAGAAAAGGCGAAGACAGTGTGAAGAAACAAGGCGTTTAAAAGGTGTGTGAAGAAATTAAACATTTTTCAGCATATATATATATATTTGTATGTATTAGAAGTTTATTAATCAAACATATTTATAAATGTTGGATGAAACGATCAGAGGTGCAATAATATAGGATGCTCATGGCCTTGGCTTTACATCACGCGTTGATCCATTCCTTGGGAATAACTACTACTCCACCTTAACAACCACTCTCCTCCGCTCCATCAATAAATAAGTGATGCTTATCAGAAGACGTCGAAGTGTGATCATGATGATCACTAATTAAGCCTCTCCTGAGCAGCCATGAAAGCTTTAATAATCTCGATACTCGAATCAAATTTCGAATTTGGGTGTTTCATCATCTTTGGGAGGGTTGCCTTCTAGCTTTCGTGCTAGCTCGCAGTTGTGAAAAATTATGGAGATGATGATGTTGTTGTCGTCGTCTTTCATGTAACCCCAATCTCCACTTACTATTTACGAACGACAACATACAACAGTTGTAGATTAAAAACGATCTGACGACAAGAAATGAGTAATCATATCTCGTATAAATAGATGGACGTCCACTTTGGTCTCATGCATGTATGTTTTTCTTCGTTGCATGGAAGTTAACTACGGTCTACGTACGTACCCACGCATGATTACAACACAATACCATTTTTGTCATTCAAAAGGACCACTACACTACTCTGGCCGTAGTCTTTTTCGTCAAACGAGATAATCACTTCTGAGACTTGATCTTCCATTATGTAATTAATTAATTTGCTCGGTTATTAGCATCTGTATAGCTTTGACAAATAATCCGAAATGAATCGTTAGTTATACATTTAGGTTGTCAAGACTCAAGACGCTAGCTATATTTATTTATATATGTGTGTGTGGTGTTGTTGAATCATGTTGTATTGTGTCTCGTGTGCATCTTTTACACGTTTTGGTGATTAAATAAACAAGTAGAATATAATTAAATAAAGGAGGACCAAGGGTCCGTTCTTTTGACATGAAATGAACTGAACTAAACTGAAAATTTAAAAATAATTAATTAATTACATTTACATATTATTTTTAATTTTAAAAAATAGTTCTGACAGTAGTGAATGCGTCTTAAGTTTGTCTCGTAGTTTCAAGTCTTATTACACTTTTAAAATAATTTTAAAAATAGTGAATTTTCATCTACTGAACTGAACTGAACAAAAATTAAATTAATATCAAAAGAACAGATCTCAAATCTCCCAATGTCAATGGTCATAAGCGGTTCTTAAATAATAATAATTGGTCAACTGATCCAACTCTTGCTGTGTTTCTTAATACAATCTTGTAAGCCCGATCAATATTCAAACGTGCTTGCCCAATAACATGGGTTTCGAGCCCAAGCCCATTAAAGACCATCATTCATTCAGTGCACCTGCTCGCAGACGATTCAATCTCTGAATCCGGTCGACGAGGACCGAAGCCGATCTTGTCAGATGACATCGCACACACTGCAATTCTCCATATTCGCTTCTCTGTTCGGCTCCGTCGTTTCAGAGCAGTGCGAACAATTGACTCGCTGTGGAGAGATCCAATTTCAGCCTTTTGATTTAGGGTTTAATCGAAGATTGAGACGTTGAGTTGTTTATCGGAATCATCGTCAGCATCATCATCATCGTCGTCGTAATGTTTAAGTTTCTGAAAGGAGTGGTCGGTGGATCTGGAACTGGACTTAAGGATCTGCCGTATAACATTGGCGAGCCGTACTCGACTGCTTGGGGCTCGTGGATTCATTATCGCGGCACTTCTAAGGTTTATTTATCTCCATTTACCAACTCTTGATGGTTTGCTGGTTGATTATCGATTTTTTTTAAAGATAGTATTCTGTATTGGTAATGTAGTATTTCAACTAGGGTGGTCATTAGGCACTTAGGGTAGTTTAGAGGTATAATGTTGTTTAAGAATGTCCAGTAGTTTGAGATTTGATGATCCTTTAGGTTCAAGCAAGCATCCAATGTGATTGGTTCATTATTTTCACAGGAAAGTATACAAGTTTGTTTGTCTACTGTTAAATCAATAATCAAACTGGCAGTTTCTTGTGTGAGGTTAATTTGTTATGAAAAAAGTTTTCAAGCAAGCGATTTTTTACTAAGGGGCAAGAAAATGATATTTTAATGGTTTTTGTTTTGTTTCAGGATGATGGTGCAGCTGTGTCGATATTTGCTCTTTCGGGAAGTAATGCTCAGGATGGGCATTTAGCTGCTGGACGAAATGGAGTAAAACGTCTCAGGACGGTAAGTAACCTGCTTTATCAATTTTGCAAGCAGATAAAACAGATAGTTTGAGGCTATATTTTTTGAGTTTTCGTCTCTAGCTGCTGGTGCCAAATATTCATGTATTGACAAGAAATAGGGTTTTATATAATATGCTTCTCAATCCTACAGACATAACTTGGATTCTTTAGGTTTCTCGTACCCCCTCTGCGACGCATGAGTTCTAGCAGATTAGTGTAGGAATACAGTATTGTATTTTTAATTGTCTCGTCTTATTTTTTCTGGAAAAATATAATAATCAAAATTAATAGTAGCCCTGGTCGGTGGCTTATTATGATAAGAAAAGATATGTCAGAAATGCATGGATTTCTACTCATTTTAAAGGCTACCACTGAATTAAATTACTTCAATTAGGCTAGCAATATTGACTGATAGCTCATTTTAGCTGGTGTGTCAGAAGTCATCCCAGAGTCTTTACTCTGTGGTTTCGGTATGGCTTATCCGATTGTGTCTTCTTTTTCTAGTGCTGGTTGTGCATCATCATCGTTTTTCTTCTCTTTTGCTAAGTTTTATTTGGTGTAGATATGCCTCTGTTTTTGCCATTGATTGGTGAGAAGAAGAAGAAAACACAAATAATCCTAGTTTTAGGTACACAAGTGCAAAAATTGATAAATGTAAGAGCCGAAGGTTTGAGCCATTCATAGAATTGTTGAGTTGTGTTTCTTCCCGAATCAGCATATCCATTTGTTTGCGTTCTTGTCTTAGTTAAATGTTTGTTGAGGCATTACTATAATCGGAACTTTGACTGTATTCAGCTCGTTGCTTTACCTGTATTGTAATTCTTTGCTGCATAATCGTGTTTCATTGCATGTTATTCCCGTCGTTTAGTTACTTAGTATGCCTTGATCAATATGAGCTAGTTAGAACATTTTCCTCCCACTGGGTAGATTTAATTTATAGTTCAAATGGCCATTTCATAAGTTCTACTATTAAGGTAGTGTGTCAAACCTGTAGTTTCTTTCTTTGTACCCACGCCGTTTAAGTCAGTTACACTGTCTTCTATTTCCAGGTCAGGCATCCAAATATTTTATCTTTTCTCCACAGTACTGAAGTAGAGACTCTTGATGGCTCTATTTCAAAGGTTACCATTTATATGGTGACTGAACCTGTTATGCCACTCTCCGAGAAAATCAAGGAACTAGGTTTAGAAGGTACACAAAGGTATTGCTATTATCTGTTCGCTCTCGTATACAGTTTCAGGATCATTGAGTGCCTTCGATTTCGCAGTTACAAATGTTGGTTACTGAATGTGGAACAAAATTAATTTTATTTTTGAAATTCGAAGTATCAGTACTTCATACATGTTACATATTGGAGCATAGTTCATATTATGAATAATTTTCGCGTGATTCTATCAATGAGCCTTTTTAGCTATTTCATGGTGAATGTGATCCTCAAAGTTCACAAGGTTTTGCTTACTATCGAAGATTTCCTGGTGGCGTTAATTAACATATCTGATCACAAATAGTTTGCGGAATTTGTTACAATTAGTATCCTATTAGGCGTGGCATTTTTTGCTTTTGCGAGCTGATTATTTTTATTCGTCTCTTTAATAGGGACGAATATTATGCATGGGGTCTGCACCAAGTAGCTAAAGCTGTGAGCTTCCTAAATAACGACTGTAAACTTGTGAGTACTATCTGATTTCGGCCCATTTGTTCATTAGGTGTTAGATTCTGGTATATCGCATCGCCAGATGATGAACTTTTATATTTGCTTTTGTGCTACAGGTTCACAGTAATGTGTGCCTTGCCAGTGTTGTTGTCACACAGACTTTAGATTGGAAACTTCATGCCTTTGATGTATTGTCAGAGTTCGATGGAAATGCTGCAACTTTAAATGGGCCACTGCTGGTACAAAGTTTCAACTTACGCTTACTCTTTTGTTGCGGGCTATGTAATAGTTATTCCCTGCTGAAGAATTTTCCCCATAAAACTAGGGTAGATACATACATCAAGTGAATCTCAACCAACTTTAGTTAGTAATTTAAGGATATAATTATACCAACATTATTTTCCTAATATGTGTATGATGTGGTACTAGTGGACATATACATAAAGGCTTAGTGTATTATTATATGTTATCATTTTTTGTGTTTTATTTACGTCAGCTATTCTTATAACACAAGTGTCAAAACCGTCGTTCCGACGGAATGCGGCGGCAACAAATATTATTGGTAGTGTTATTGTGCGGCGGTAATAGACATACATTAAAAAATAAAGTGCGCAACAACTCATACATTTTTATTAAAAAATTATGAATATTAAATATTCCCTGCAAAATTTTAAATGTTTATTTTTAATTTTTTAATATTTAAAGTTTTTACAAAAGAGGAATAAGACAAAATAAAAATAAGAAAAAAACAAAAAATACTCATTTAAAATTAAAAAATAGAAATTCCAAATTCATATTAAAGTAAAATTAAAAAATTAACCCATTTAAAATTAAAAATTCTAAATTCATGTGTACAAATTAAAAATTATTTGGAATACGTTAGAAAATTTGAGGAGAATTGAATTGAGACACGGAAAAATTTCCGTCGGGACGACAGGCGCAGAGCTAGTATATATATATATAAGAACATCTAACTAGATGAACCACACATTTAGCAACAACATCTAACTAAATCCCTACATTTACTAACAACATCTAACTAAACCCCTATCACCTAACTAAACCATTCCAACTAAATTAAATTAAAATTAAAAAACTCAATTAATAAAAAAAATAAGAATTAAAAAATAAAAAATATAATTTAAAATTTAAAATTTAAAATTTAAAATTTAAAATTTAAAATTAAGAATTAAGAATTTAAAAAAATTAAAGTTAAAAATGTAAAAACTTTAAAATATTAAAAAATAGAAAATAAACATTTAAATATTTTACAGGAAATATTTAATATTTTTAAATTTTTAATAGAAATATATGAGTTGTTGCACACTTTATTTTTTAATGTATGTCTATTACCGTCGCACAATAACACTACCGACAATATTTGTTGTCGCCGCATTCCGTCGGAACGACGGGTTTGACACTTGTACAGCATATAAATCTAAACCTTAAGAACCTCAACTCGGAACTTCAACAACAAAAGGCAGCTCATAAGATGTTGGAAACTCAAGTCGCGCAACAAGCGGCCAGTTCCTCAAGATCATCGGGAAAACTTCCTTCACAACCCGACCTTAACGCGGCGGACATAAATGCAATTACTCTAAAGAGTGGATAAGAACTCGAAGGACCAAAACCAAAGGAAATAACTCCGAGGGTGGAAGCCGACGAGGATGAAAAAGACAAGGAAGACCAACCCGAGCTGGAGAAGGAAACTCCCATCGAGGAGGAAGAAAAACCATACGTAGGCCCACCAGCTTATGTTCCCCCTCTCCATTTTCCTCAAAGACAAATAAAAGCAAAGGACCGCATAGCGTTTAAAAGATTTGCCAAGATTTTAAAGAAAATCAATGTCACCCTTCCATTTTCTGAAGTAATATCTCAAATGCCAACATACGCGAAATTTTTAAAAGATATAATAACTCATAGACGCGAACTGTGTGATGTTGATCACGTTGCCTTAAGAGCAAATTTTAGCACCGTAATCCAACGTAAAATGCCTAAGAAAGAAAAAGATTTTGGATCTTTTACGATTCCAATCACTGTGGGAAAGATT